>JABFQD010005438.1:0-10710 GCA_022817045.1 Psix sp. ZL-2020
GTTTTTTTTTCATTTAATATCTATAAAATAAATATCATAATTTTGTTTAATTTTCTTCATTTAAGAAGGCATAAATTATTTTAAGTTAGCAGATATTACGTTTTTTTTTATACTTTTCAATTAGTGATACGTCGTTTAATATAACGTACTCATACATTATAATGTTTGAGTAAATATTAATACATAACTCATAATACTGCATGAATAGACAGTAATCATACATAAAAGAAATGAAATCTAAATTACAATTAAATGATTTTTGTTGGGGATTTATATAATACCACTTAGAGTAAAGGTCAAGTTATTGAAAAAATATTTATTAATAGCCTGTTACAGTTTATCATTTACATTTAAATTTTGTATTGCATAATGGTATATTTTTATAGTAAGTGTTAATGTTTGGAATTTATTACTACTGACAAATTAAAAGAAATATATCCACATTCTTCTAAGGTATTTAGGCTTTTAATAGATACATTCAAGTAAAATTATATTCTAAAATACGTTTTATTTAGAGTGCGCCAGCTAAAACACATGTTACCGCAAATATAAAGAAAGAGAGTTATTCAGTTAGCTATCGAGACGAAAGGTGGATTGTCGACGCAAAGATAAGCGCAACAATGAACAACGTTGAAAACTACCAAAGTATAATATACTAATACACTTCTCACCGTACTTTCTCCATTTTAGTATTTTGTTTTAACATTTCATTAAATGTGTCATTAAAAGTGTTATGTTTTTACGAACTAAATGAATATATATTCTAATTCTTTAAAACGTTTTTTTAATGTTAAGGGATTCATTTTTTTGTGATTTTTTCTTAATTTTTCGCTCATCTTAACGAATCTTTTAAAGCAAAATTTGTTATCACCACATTTGATTGCATGCGAACAGCACATCAATTGTCTTACTTCAAAATATAATTTAAAATGCAAAACACCAACCAATAATCACGTAACAAAAAACTAAATGAAAAACGCGTATGAAAGCCAATGCAATTAACAAAAAACTTGAAACTAAGAAAGGTCAATATTAGACATATAATGTACTCTTGTATCAAAGTTTTACAATAGAAATTAAATGTGTAAGTTTGACAGATAATTTTATCAAAAATATGTATAAACCAATTTCCCAGTAATAAAATGATTTCTGTTTGGAAATTTTTAATTATTGAAATTTGTGTGAAATTTAAAAATATAATTTAATTTCAAATTTATTCCTATGAGATGTTGTGCAAAAGTATTTAAAGATTATACATCAAGAGATACATAGCAAGATGGAGGAAATTCACTGTATACTTTTAAAGGCTATTATTAAAACCTTTTAAAAAGGGCCTGTGCAGATTTTTCTCATACGTTCTCGGTACTGTTTTTTGATTTTATAAATAGATCTTCTCATTTTTTCTGGACAATAATGGGATCGTAATGTTTATAGCTAATTATTAAATGAATGAAAAAAGATTGTACTGTTTGATTCAAAACGATTTAGCAGGTCGATGGTGTAAATGTTGGATAACGTCTATATAGCGATCATTAACGGAATATTAATGGTTCCTGCTGTAACAATTTTTCAATTTCATATATTTGTGTTGATTTTTTATTGCTGTGTTGTATGTAAAACTTTTTTCTTATTATTATGGATCACAGCCTTCTTTTTAGTAGACAGTATTTTTTGATAAGTTTCCTCCCCTCCCACTATCTAAAGAGCTCTTTCTCTAAGCACTTCCAATTTTGTCTTATTTTGTGTATTGGCTGAGATTTTTCATAAGTTGGTTAAATAGCCTCGGTTAATGTTCATTTATCTGAAAAATAATATTTACTAAATATGTCGTACTGTCTTGTTTAAAATCTTAGTATATTCTAAACGAAGTTTAGGCTTTATTTTTAATGTCTTGTATATGAGTATTATTAGAATTGAAATAAATTAAGAAGACAGTCCTTGAAAAGAATCACAGTTTGGGACGTGTTTATTAATGTTTTATTAATCTTCTCTTTTAAACATAATTTCAACGCGTTTTTCATTTGATTCTTATCTTCTTTTTCATTTCCGAAATTGCTGTTTTCATTATTCTCCAATTCATTGCTATTGTCTTCATCCATCAACAAACTGTATGCGTTGTATGTTTTCACTTTCTGTTTTTGTCGTTTCTGGCTTCAAAGAAGATTTCAGGCTCTACTGATGCGCGCTTCTGTTCTTTGTGAGTGACTATCACATAGTCACTTTTCTTTATGTTCTTTATGAGAAACTTATGCCTATTTTTTTCTATCTTTTTGTTACTTTAGGTAACAAAAGGTTCTTCCTGTTGTCCACCATCTTAGCTGGAAGTGTCAACATTATGTTTCCAAGAACAGGCTTTCCAATTTCTGACCACGTCATGTCTTGAGTTGCCAGCATACATAAAGATGGTTACCCTTCTTTTTACCTTTTGGCCAAACAGTTGTCATGTTGTGTCATTTATTTGTCACTGTGGCCAGCCACTATCAACATTTTTGTATAGGTCCAAATTTTTAGATGTTGATTCTCACTAGTGTTAATAGAAATAAATATAACCATTGAATTATTGTAATAAATAAGCTGAATTTTATTAAATACCAAAAAAAGAACAAAAATAATAATTTCAGAAACAACACTATCTATTTTGCTTTTCGATAATAGACCAAAGACCTTTTATATATTTTATATATATAATATTAGTATGTATTAATACCCAGAGGGTCAAATAAGAATAAGTTAATAATTAAATTACACACATTAAATTTCACTTATATCACACATACTATCACAAACTCGATAAAACTACACTATAATTTATGATTCAACAATCAGAAAAGTTGGTTGGGTAACCTATTATTAAATTAATATTTTTTCAACATAATTCCTTGATTAAAATGATTGAAAACTCGCAACCAATATGACTCGTGACCTGAAAAAGGTAGCCAATATATAAAATAAACTTATTCGAAGCTCCCGGAAAATGACTGTACCGCGACACGTGTCCGGAACTCAGTTGTTGGCTCTTTATGCAGTTGTGTCTTTTCCCAGATTCACAAGTCCCTAACAAAAGCTGACACTGGTACCCTGAAGGTCTTACTATGGCACCTCAGTACTCACCGGCACGAAGCTCAAGCACTTCACGTGAAAACTTGGTCGCGATGCGCCAAATTGCGTCTTGCGACATGATTACGATATTAAATCGACAATAAGAGTATTGAACAAGCCTCAGTTTCAGGCTTCCGTCTTCACATTATTCCTTCGCTCATACAGAAAAGTCAGAGCGGGGTATGCGCAAAAGCTGCAATTTGGATTTCGGCATTTTATCAATCAATATGCTGATCGATATCTTTTAGGTTCAAAATTCGAACTCTAGGTGGCGTTTTCGGTATTATTTTGAGCGTTGAGGCTCGTCAGGTCGACCAGAAATATCCTCCAATCGACACATCCCACGGTGCAGAGTGCCGGAGCACTCAGGCCACGTTTCTTGTCCTCTGGTGTGCGTCGTCCATAGCCTCCGAGATGCGTTCTTCCATCCGCCAGGGCTTTCCGGGAACAGCCTAATGCCGAAAATGTTGAAACAAAAACACAAAAATCTAACATCTAAGAATTATGAACAGTGGTTGTGGCTTCTCAATAATCGCGTTATTAGGGGACTTTTTCCTCGTATATTTTGATATAGCAATGTCACAAAACCTGAAACTCTAAAAATACTTAAGGGAAATCAAATTATAATAAATAGTAATATAACTTGTTATAATAACAAGGGAACGGAAGAATTTGTTTCCTAAACAGCGATAAGTAATATCCCTGTACCTAGTAAACCCTAGCAATACCACTGTAAACTAATATTATCGCATATTTTCGTTGTTTTCCTCTCACTAAATTTAGAAACTAAGACCTAATGAATCATGTTTTGTCATAACTTTAGATCCTGCGACTCTGGCCAGATTAATATCGCGTTCATTTTTCTGTTTGCGACATTTGATTAAATAATTATTCTATCGATTTATGCATTTACTAATAAATAATATCATAATAGAGATTAATCATGAACTAATTTTCATTAATAAACGAAATTTACAAGTTGTGTTTTATTCTATATAATTTGTCCACTGGTAAATCAATGGAATGGATATTCATAGATTACGAGATTTTTTTCCTCCACGTTACCGCACCACCTACACGGTTCGCTCGTCTTTGTATCTAATTTATAAAAATAGCAACTCAGGCTGCAATACCCAGTCAGTAGACCTACATAGTCTCTGGCTTTAGACCTGTACAAGTTTATCGCTCCCCTGGGCCAGTCTTCTACATCCTCTGTCAGTTTTTTTCATTTCCATTACACACGGACTTTCTCGGGACCTAACAGTCCCATACCTTATTTTTCCCATTATTCCGTCAAGAGACTTTCTGACCATGTTTACTAGCTGAGAATTAGTCCCTGGATTATTCAAATCCATCAATATGGCCTTGCTATTTATATAGATAGTTATACATTTCTTTCTGATTTCTTTGTACATCAGAGAGTAGCCATACTTAACTTGGTATATCGTGTTATATGTCATTATGGAGTAGGATGCATCATCCCTTATTCTTAGTTCACAGATATCGAATCCAATCCATGTTGACATTTTGAATTTGTTTGTAAACCAGGTCTAGCCGTCTCGACCATCTTTCCATTCTTCACTCGGTATATATACATAATATTTATTTTCGAACAATAATTTTTCGTTTTTCCTGTCGTGGAGTACGTTTTAATCGTGAGGGTTAAGAACTTTCCACACAATCTCCACATGTCCAGCTGTTCTTCCCATTGCTTACTACTCAGCAGTCAGAATGTTGTTCAGACCACCCCTTGTAACAGGTTGGCCTAGGTTGGTCTGATTTAGCAGTCTGTTGATCACAACTAAAGATGTTCTTTTCCATACTCCTAAGACCCCGGTCGAAGCGACAGTCTATACATTGTCCAAGGTCTCACTCAGGTTTCCTATTCAGTCGATTTCAATCGCATATATTAGTCTTAATACTACCATGGCTCGATATATCCATAGTATCTTTTTCGCTTGTAGTCCCCAGTTCGGACGTAGGTATACGTCTAGATATTTAGGTCCTTTTGCATGTGGTATTTTCTTCCCGTAGAAGGTAATTTCAGTACAGTACTCGACCTTATATCATCTTATAATGGTAAGTAACTCTGGTACGTTGAGATTAAATCTCAGATTTTCTCTCACATCACTCTTTTATTCTCATAAATTTTTCGGTCAATATGTCTGGCAGAACTTATTTATCCAAGCTTCTGACCATAAGGACTAGATCATTTCTATAGCCAATAGTGTAAATATTATCCCATTAGTATGTTGAAAATTTCGTCAAATACCAAGTTCTATAATAACGAAGATATTACTCCGTTCTGCGAAAATCCTTCATTGACTCTGCAAAACGAAATACAAAACTTTTGTACCCATTGTTTTTTCAAAACTCGTTATTTTTCACAAGTTATTAAAATAAAATTATTTTCCTTCTTATTCGATAAGAAAAATTAATTAACGTATCAGAATGTGCGTGCGCGTCTGTGTGTATTTATGCGTGAGTGAGTGTGTATGTAATGCGATGTTAATAGTTACCGCCAACATCAGCATTACCCAATGTGCAGCGCGAGGAGGTTGCGCGATCGGATTTTGCACATTACGTGGTCGTGAAAAGGACCGGTTTTTCTTCATTGTCTGTATTTTTTTTAAAATGAATCAAAATCTAAAAACTTTATTCTCACTAGGTGAGTGTTTAGTTACATCCTTACGTTCATATAAGTGATATTCTACTTTAGTTTCGAAATTATAGATCTTAATTATTATTGCTCAAATTTTATGTTTATCAAGTGATCTTTTTTCGTGAGTTGACTTATAGTAACTTTATGTTCCTTGAAATTAAAATCGGAGATTATTTACTTAATAAGATAGTCAATATTTTATCATTTCTCCGAAAAAGTAGACAAAATCTTGCGGCTGCTGAACAAACGTATCATGAACAATATCCTAATCGTCAAAGACATCTTACACGCAAGACGATTTAATTACTAGAACAACGTGTTCGTCAAGGTCATGTAAACCAAAAAGAACAGACTGAAAATCACATGGATTATATAAGACGATAATCATAATCCACGAATATTAGCAGTTTCGAGTTTGATCCACAACAATCTTCATATTAGTGTGTGCAACATGAAAAAGAGCTTGGGATACCAAATGAACGGCTCACAGATTTCTTAGCGAAGCTAAATTTTAGCGTTACCATATCATGCCCGTTCAAGCTCTGACCGATAAAGATCATCAACATAGTTCATTGTTTTTGCAATTGGGCTCTTTAACAAATTAAATTTGAACTTGACTACTTCTATCATGTTTTGTTTTATAAACCAATCCACATTAGATTCAACAAAGAAATACACAACATCGATGGAGTTTAAATTCTAGTATAGGATATTGGATTCACGATTGAATGGACCGTTATTTTTCGATGGAGTATTAAACGGCTAAATGTATTTAGTATTCTTACCAGGTACACTGCCTCTTTTGTTAGAAAAGTTTGATATCAACACTTTATTGTGGTTTCAGCATGACAGAGCAACGGCTCATTGTGCTCTTCGTGTTTAATACAGGAAGATAGAGCTTTTGGATAGAGCATTTCCAGGTAGTGTTATCTTAGTCGCATGTCCCTTAGAAAACGCAGGATTTTCCGCTAAAGACACGCTAGATTTAAATTTTATTATACATAAACATTATTTTAAAACAAAAATCTATATTATGCAATAGTATTGCAGTTTTTCCATGTATCAGAATAGAATATTGTTAACAAATCTGTTTATATTATTAAAGAACACAAATACACAATTAATCATATCTTAATTACTCATAAAATTTGAAAATAAAAAAAAATAAAATTAAGAGTAAAATATTTATTATAAATCATATTCACATAAAACTTTTAACTCAGATTCACAAAGTGTTAGAATCAGTGACAAGTTTTTCCACAATTTCCCATTCTTTCTGATCGTTATCTTTTTGATTTTGGTATTTTTCATTCGATTTGATTTGTTTAAGATTGTGATAAGGAAATTCTATTTTATGGCAACGTTTGTTGATGCGCATACAATCAAATCTTATTGTTGATAATGCATTAAGCATTTCAGTTTCGGTTTTTTATATTTCTTTTTATCTTTATTCCCTCTTTTTTATTCTTTAATAAATTTATGTGGCTAAGAAATCTGTCGATCATCGCATTTCAATACAGTAGTGTAAGAACGGTCAGTGCAAAGTCAACCCATTCTTTAAAAGAATTAAGACCGTATGCGTCTTTGTATTTATAGATTTCTGTCCAGAAGGAGATTGTGATGTTAGTTTGAACCCATTTAATCAAGCTACTTTTCATAAACTGATTATTCAATATTTGATATCATATCGCTCGATAGTTCAAATAAATACAGAAGTTGGGTCAGTTCTTTGATTGCGCGAAGCATATTAGATACAGACAAAATATTCGTTTTTTGTAAAACAGAATAATTTCTAGTAATCGTTTAAGCTATGCATAAACGTCATTATTGATACCTGTAATAACATTCGTATTATCAGTACCTAGTCCGTAGATATTTTCAATGTTGAGATACAATTTTTGCAAAATATCTATAACAGCTGTAACAATTCTGTTAGCGTCACATTCATCAAGTACCACGAGCGTCAAAAACGTAGAAACATCGTGTCCAAGTGAGGTGCTGTAATATATAACCACACCTAACAATTTGGTAGTTGATATCTACCAACAAACTAAATAGGCGATCTATAACATCGAACGGTTTCTTCGACGAGATCTGAATGTTTTGCATTCAAATCGCATTTGCAGTACCTCAAATCAAACAAATTATCAACAAATATATAAAATGTGAATCATAAATTTACAGATATCACGTATAATGAAATTAACGGCATCGAGCTTTCTTCGGATCTGTCGTAATTTTCATAATCCAATCTCTTAACAAATCTTGTTTCATCTAACAATCTCGAAATGTTTGAAAATAAACGTTTTTTCTTTTCTTTACTCATTTTATCTATAAATGAAATAATTATGATTAAATTTTTTCATATACAATGAATTGTAAAATAACTTTTAAAACAAATTATACTGAATATAACCGATGTTGTAACAAAATTTAAATATTTAGTCATTTATTTTCTTGAAATACCTTTCTATAGTGACAAAATATTCACATATGCGTATAATTACCGGACTCTTAAGAAGAAAATATAACTAGAGCACATCTATTGCCGTTGTGCGTAAAACAAGGACAAACTCAGGGTTGCAGTTGACTGTTTTCTTCGAAAGTAAACTTTTTCTACGTAAAACGGTCGAAACATATTGTTATCGACATTATGCAACTGCCGATAAGCAACACAAAATGTATTAGAATGAATTTATGGATGATGAATCAGTTGTCAATCAATGATCTGATGAATTTCTAATACACACATCTTTTTTTCTCAAAAAAAAAAAAAAAAAAAAATAGAAACTGAAAATCCACTAAATTTTCCGTTTTCCATGAAAGTGATATTTTTGCTGCTGAAAGCATTTTGAATTTCTAAATCTGGCGGGAAATCCGCTAATCTGACAATAGTACTCGAGATAGCCGTGACTGGCCACCTCCCGTTCCTTCCGCATATGCTGTTGAAGCTTGGTATCCGATAGGAACCTTTTCTTGTCAGGTTCTTCCTTGACCGTACAACCATCAGCACAGTATCTGCACACCTTAGTTTGGAGCACCGAGTTTGTCTGTTCCCGAGAAACAGACTAACCGATGCTGTCCTGCTCAGGGGAACCCTCCCAGAGTTCATCCTTGATCTCACCCCACGTGAGACAGGGTTGAACTCCGACTGCTGCAGTGGAAGATATTAGATACTCATTCGTCTCCAACTATCCTTTTTAAATATAAGAGAACCCGATCATAGAAATCCCGTATTCACACTGAGAGTCCGTTTATAGGGATCACACTCATTCCTAGCATCCCAATTGGCATTTCTTCAGCTCAAGCCTACGCATCACGACAAGGTCATGCAGTTCCCATTGGAGTTGTAGACAATTAATGGCAAATGAAATTCATCAATTTTAAATAAATTAATTTAACTTTTATCGATGTTTTGAAGGTAAACTAAATACCAGTTATTTTGAGAAAAACTCACGGCTTTTAAGAAAACCTCAAATATCAGTTTTTTAGAAATTTATTTTCAGGTTTTTATATAGTATTAAAAGAAGATAAGTGTAGAGGTCGACATAACCTTTAAAAGTTATTAAAAGGCAAATTATTCATATCAATTTTCAACAGTTATTGTTTTGGAACCTTAAAAAGCCTTCCTGATAAATTTTTAAGGGTTAAATTCCACGCAAATTTTGAACTCTTTGTCGTTTTTTCATCTCAAAACTGCTGGCACATGTAATGCAACATATGTGCACGTGTAAGAGTTGATCCACGCGACCATAAATGTGCATTTCTATTGACTGTACACACATATAAAAGCTTACGTAGTTTCTACTTGTTTTTTAAACATGAAAATTAATAAACGGTTAAAAGTTCTGAAAAAACTAAATTTAATGTAAATAAAACAAAATGAATATATTATAATCTATTCATTATTAGATCTAATATAATCAAGCGCACCCAAAGATTATATTCCTCAAATCCAATATTAATTTTTTTTTTGTTTTTAAGTTAATATTGTGTGCTTAGAATTGTATACGACATGCCTGAAATTGGGTTCCAAATAAAATATTAACTAGACTATCGCATAGTCTACAGGGTCTATACTATACATAAAATGCCATGTAAAAATTTCACGGAGCTTTTCTTTGGTTTTTAAGTAAAAGAATAATTTTAATAATACTGATAAAATGATTAGGTAAAATTGTTTATACTTACTAAGGTTTCAGAGTAGCATCTCCACACTGAATGCTATATGAATAATTTTATAATTTCCACGGGACATGCTTGTCCTTTTGATACTACCCAGGCAGAAATTTACAAACGGCACAATACTGGCATATTACCAACGACAATCGGGCGGCCGTCGGCAACTGAGGCTTGGTAAGCCTTGAGATGAAACGCCAATATTCTCTGGGCCAATATCGGCAGTTTGCACTTGATAACAAATATTGGCCCAGTATTGGCAGATGACATTTGGTGATTTGATTATAACCAGTATTGCCTCGATAATTATAGCAAATACTGAGAAATCGCTAGCTGCCTATACTTTTACAGCATTGAGGCCCAATGTTTGAAAATTCAATGGCAAATAATGTTGTCTCAAATGTTGTAGCAATTTAATGGTAGCCAAAAATGACGCAGTATTGTGAGCGAAGTTTTAATCTTTACATTTTTGAGTGATTGTATATTAGTCAAATAATCAACGCGTTAATGAATTTGATCATATAATTTATTATATGTACTAGTACATTATTTTTATTTCCACATATAATTAATATCATGAAGTAATAGTACTATGTTAAATGTACAACGGTTTTTAAAAATTAAATGAAATTAAAAAATAATAATAATAACTTTCAAATAATAATAAAAAGACATTTTTAAAAAAGAAAAAGATGAATACAACTATTCTTGAAGTTCTCGAAGTTTCTTCCCACCGTCTCTGTCTGGTGCACCAGACAACCACTTACTGG
>JABFQD010005439.1:0-10709 GCA_022817045.1 Psix sp. ZL-2020
ATGTAGTAAAAGTGGTTGTAACGTAAAAAATGTAAAATCAACTTAACTACATATTTTGGTATTCTTATCATATTTTTCGCAAGTGCAAAAAGTCGGCTCAATATTTTAATATAAATTTTATTTGATTTATTTTTGAAAATATTTTTTCAAACCAACAAATTTTGTAAATTTTTGTTACTTACGTTGACATTGAATTTTACGTTAATTCATTTGATTAAATTTGTAATCTATGAATTTTACTTTCGTATATGTCGATTTCTGTTTAATATATTTATGTCAATATTTTTAATCTATATATAATACATTTATCAACAGTTTCTACAAATACTATCTCATAGGTAGATGAATTGGATAATATCAAAATTCATCATTTCCACGATATTATCCATTACAAAACATTTTAGCTGATAACATTAATCATGAACCCTAAAATATATAATATAGCTAATTGTTCTTTAATAAAGAAAACTATAGAAACATTAAAATCATTATTTTTATAACATACATCAATTATAACCAAATTACTGTTAAAAGTTATTTTCTTACTTCGTATAAGAGAAAAGTACTTTCGGTACGGGTTAACATATTTATTACGTAAACAACTATACTTTTCGTGTTAAAAAGAAATTCATTTATAAGTCACTCTCTGAACACGTGCTGCATAAAATATGAATATATTTCGAAACAGATTTGGTTACTATTTCTGTGTATTTTAAAGTGTTTATTAAATAACATTGAACTGAGAATATAAATTCTAACTGCATATGTAAAGCTTATATATGTATATACATAAATACTAGTTTTTTTTCACATCATTTGTGTAATTAACTTATTTTAATTTAATTCATTTATTTTGAAATTACATTACATAACTTTTGCAAAACATCATAATATATATTGATACTTATATATGAACTGTAAAATTGTGATCGATTAAAATTATTATATTCTTTAAAACTGCTGATAAATCGAGAAAAAACTGTACAATATTTCTAATTAAAGTATATACTTTAATCTTTTGCTTATGTTTCTAGATATATATTGTTAATTATTTATGGAACTCAAATATATGAGTCAATTCATTAGCACGGAACATAAATACGTGATACCGATGCGAAACGCCTATATGTGGAGAGTAGGCTTAAAGCATTATTACAAAATAACTATAGTAATTTGAATAGCAGGTACATTATAGAGTGAAATATAGCTATGAAAAAAATTTTTTACTGTAAAAAACTATTTGTCTATAGATAATGAAATTTTTAAACTTAAAAAAAACAAACTTTTATAGGATGAATGATAATAATGAATAATTAGTAATTTCAACCTTTCGACAAAATGGATTAAATTCGTGCTGTACAACAGATCAAAATATTATAAAATATTCCTTGATGAATTAAAAGACTGTATCATGAATCAGATATGAAACCATTAATGAGTTCAATATATAGATGTTCAAATTTATATGTCATGAAAACGTCATAGCGGGTATAAGTATCTTACTTTTAAATATTTGATGTTTTTGAACTTTTTTTACAGTTTTAAATTAAAAAAAATTCTGCAGGAACTTTTTTATTCTGGAATAAAAAAGTTTGAAATGTTTAGTGATAAATTGTCTTATTATTATCACTATAACACATTTTTCTTTGTGTATAAAGAACGCGATACAAGTTAGAATAATTAAATGTTCTACTGTGAACTGTTTTAAATTCATTTTAGTTTTGCTCTTGGAATATTTTGGCATCATTACAGAAAAATTCGCGGTGTCAGTGACTTTAATTTTAATATCCTCTTTTTAGCGACATAAATACAAAAAAAGGAACGACGACAGATCTGTCCTCAAATATCTCCGAACTCTTGGCAATTACATGAATATGTAAAGAATCAACAATAAACAGTTTCATCCGTCAAAACTTTGGTCATATAATAGTTTTTGGACATTACATTATTTATTGTACATAACGTACACTATTGGGCATTGCGGTTTGGACATTATAATTTAGACATTATGTTTTGGACATTATGTTTTGGAAATTACGGTACCCAATCAAATGGATTTAACACTACAGTTTTTATTAGTGGAAAGAAATGAAATCAAATCATAAGATGAAGTAGCACTTCATCTTAAGACTAAGAATTCCAAACGTTTTCAAAAATGTTATCACGCACACCTGATAGTAAAAAGAAAGAACAATTTAACTCACTACTGCCCTTAGTAAGTTTATATTTATAAACCATTAATTTGACTAACAATATTCATATTATCTGTCAACAATTGTAAAATAAATAAAAAATATATTCAAATGAATCATAAAAGATGTTACATAAATCTTTAGTTGTTTAAACATCAATCTTTTGTGTTGAAACATTAATTCCAAGTATATTAAACGATAAATCTGCTTTTGATCTTCTGTAACTCAAAAGAAAATTGAAATTATTATATATGCCTCCAGTACTGTTTTCAACGGTTAATGTAATTGAAAATTCCTCAGAGTAAGCTTAGTAAGAAGATGAACGAATTCAAATTTAAATTTATTACCGTTGTATTATATTTACGTAAAATTTTTTGTTTCAACTTTACAGATAAAGGCAAGTATTTCTATAGAAATAATTTGTTGCAATATAAAAATTAATAATTAACATTCAATCACATCTGAATAAAAAACACTTCATTTTCAAACTTTATATGTTTATTTATTACGCTTTTGCAAATCTGTTACAAAAAACAAAAGAATCTTCCCACGCACGCAGTTAAGAGCAAAAAATAGTACACTATTGAATAAATAATTCCTACAACATCCTATGAAACATCGCAAAGTATCATCATATCTTTCCACGAAGTAAGGATAATTTCACTATTTTACAACTGAATGTTTTACGATCCATTCAAACCACTCATTGAAAAACATCCAAATTAGTATAATTATTAATTGAAACGATAAAACCATGATGGCATAGATATTAAAAACTCATCTCTCACTTTACAAAAAAAGTGTTCATTTACGATCAGTTACTTCCGATAATAACGATACAAACTCGTTGGACGACTGATGATCTTTAAAAATTATGTAAATTTTCTGCAAAGAAACGTCTTTATCTCATCTATGTATGTAACTATGTCACAACTTATAATTATCGCTCTTCTCCTTCTTCCCAAATTCCATCGTAAACACCTGACTCGTAACTGAAATTCGTCTCCCATAATTTTGCGGCCAAACGACTACTGACATTTAGCCCAAATTTACAGGTTCCCCAATTAATTATCCGTCCTTTAATTCAGCAGGATCTCAAGGTGCGTATGAAAACCTTTATCTCATCATATCTTCTGCGCGCGGTTTAGTAAGACTGCTGTCGTGAAAGTAACGAATAAAGAGTCGGAGGAAACGAAATAAACAGGGGGGGATGTTGTGTGCCCCGGCTATGCTATCCGCTCTCGCGAATCGCTCTTGCAACAGGCTTAGCCAGTCTCTTCGGCTTTCACTTAGCCGACTGTTCTTCACAGAAGTCTCACGCGCACTGCGAACCCAGCGGGTTTGTATCGCCACTTTTCCTTTTTTAAAGTCGTCTCTTTTGCGAAGTGAAGTGCGCGACCACATTGGACTGGACTCTGATACCTTTAACGGTCCCAAATGTCGGGCCTTAAGGACCCCCAGGGACCTCTTCCGGTAGCGTTTGATGACAAGCACTGAAAAACAGCTGGTGAGTGCAATCTAAAAGGTCGCCGCGAATGTCCTATGAGGAATTCGCGACTTTTCGCGATCGTCTGCTGGAACAAACGGCAGGTGGAGGACTCGAGTTGCGAAATTGCAAATCGCCGTTGCGAAATCGAGTCCCGCATTGCAGCGCGCAGAGAAAGACTTCAGATAGGTTCGCGAAGTGTTTTGGTAACGGAGTGATTTATGTGATCGAGAAGATGCACCGATTAGATCGGTGTCGCGATGCGCGCAGATAATATAGTGAGACCAGAGATCGGATGAACGATTGAGTGAATCTGAGCCAAACACTTAGAATAATTTGTCGGTGCAACGTTTATGTAAACGGACGCATTTCCATTGCCGCCGTTGAAATCACCGAGTTGAACAAAAACATTGCGTGAGATAGAGCAGGCTCCGGCTTTGCTGCGGGAGATTTTGTTTTTCTCACATTCTTCACTGACTTTTTGCGACTAGTTTGACTCGAAATGTTGTTTACGTAATAACAAAGTTTTGCATTTTTGGCTCAAATGTTTACGATGATTATTGGCTTTTCCAAATGAATTTCTTTATTAGAAATCGAAAGTGATTTTGCTAAATTACGCCACTTATTTTCATTGAAAACGTGATTCTCTGGTCTTACGCGAAATGACAGGATTGACGAGAATGGAGTGATTTTTACTTTCATAATTTCTTGAAAGAAATAAAAAAGTTACGGTTATTGTGCGAAAAGAAGTTCAAGTAAGTCAATGAAGTAACGTTTTTGTGATAGGAAATTAGTAAAGTTATAATTTATTTTTATGAGTAATAAATTCGGGCAACCGGAAATTGTTTATATTTACATTTCATTTCCCTTCATTCAAACAATTGGACAAATTCTTTAAATCATCATTAGAATCATAAATGAATTGTTTAACATTTGTTTTAAATTCAAAAAGAATATCGACACTTAATGAAGTATTAAATTTGTTTTCATAACAGCAAGGATTTTTCTTACTCTTTCTAACATAGAATTTAGAAGGATTGTAAAAATAACGAACTTAACACTGATATGCAAATTGCAAATATTTTCATAAATAGTCGATATGAATTATTTAATGTAAACTGGAAATGAATTAATGTAATTTTCCAGCAAATCATGCTCCATTAGCATAATAAAATATGGAAGTTTCTCAATATATTGAAATAATAATATTTTATAAAACAATAAGCATTTTAATTCTTTTCATGTTTCAGAAAAAGTATATCTATAATTTTAGTTTTAATAGTTTATTGCTAAATTGCAGTTCATAAAGTAGAACACCTTTCACAAAAAAACTAAGGCTCTTCTAATGTTTAAATGCAAAATATCATCACACACATTAATGTCACTCTAAAATAGAATACAGCATGTTGTTAGTTCTTTTACCGCGAGAAAGACAAATTAGTAGAGCAAACATTCTCGTGATCAATTTTAACGAAGCAATTGTACCTCTTTTTCTTGTTTTTATAGAAACGAACAAAAATCATTACGACGAACTTTCTCACAAGGGTCTCAATTTATTTTCTACTTAAATTTATATCCTTTCATGATAAATTAATCGATTGCAAAATCTTTCACTGCCCTCAATATTTCATTGAACTAAGTTGTCACGTCAAAACATACGTTCACGCAAAGAGTACTTAAACCGTAGTAAGTTTGTATTCACCATAAAGCAATTATCAACAGACTGAAATAAAAATATGATCATATTTTATGAAGATAATTAGTTGTACTATAAAACAGCGCTGTGTATGTATATTTAAAAAAATACGTCATTTTCATTCAAATAACTTATTATAATTAGTTCGTTGTTGAATTTAAATAAATATCATAGCATATTGAAATAACTGCAATAAACTAAGCAATAAAGTAGCACATCAATAAAAATTCAATTGTAATAAAATATTTAACATCAACATCTTTTTTCCTTTCGGGTAAATCTCAATGGCAATTATATTGACTAAACTTCGTTTAAGTCAAAATTACTCAATTATATTGCGCTAAGCAAAATGAATATATTCCGAAGGGAATTAAAAGAACGCGAACATGTTGATAGGTACTATTCAACTGCATTTCTATAAATAAGTATTGGAATATTCATTATATATACAGAGCGGTCAATCACCGTTGATTTCACCGTTAGACTTAATCGGACTTTTGACTGAATTGTAGTACGAGACACAAAAACACAAAGCGAATTTATATTATTTCTTTTTAATTGAAATATAAAATATATCGTGCGACTTAGGGTGAAGATTAAGATTCTCGAATGCGAGAGTTACTTTTTTCGTTTCAGTTACGTAAATATGCAGATACATATATATATACATATATAGTAAACATAATCGGTCAGGATAAATGATTTGGTAAAGGAGATTTTTTGCGATTAGTCAGACGATCGCCGTTCGGTTTCACTTACTTTTATTTATTACATTTTTTGAATTGCAGCTGTAAAAGATAATTATTGTTACCTTGATATTAATGAATCGCTGGGGATTATATTGTCGACGCCATCAGAGTATATTAGCTATATCCAGCCCTTTCATTTCGCTCGTGCTATTCAAACATTTATATTCATATACAGTCTCGGCTTAGAAATTCTTTGACCTTTCATTAATTTCACGTTGCTAGTGCGATTTTTACCGTACTCTTATTTCTACCGCTTAAATTTTACTTCATTGCTATATCAATACACCGCTATATAAATCCCTGATATTTCATTCATCATAAACACTTGTAATTTTTTATTCTTCTTATACTTTTTTATACTTATTCATCATTCTTTATCTTTCGTTTTTTTAATCTTCTTTTTGATTGTATAGTGATTTGAAAACAGTGTGAGAGAATCGGTTATAAATCACAATAAAAAAACTACACAACTTCTAAATCAAGTGATTGAGAACATTCTTGTGGAGATTTAAGGTGTAACTTGCATAGGTCACAAATTCGCTGTATTTTTATTATAAGTATATAGTAAGAATGTGCTGATGTTCGCGTTTCCTTACATTAACGTCATTGAATGAACTTGTGAAAGTTTCATAGACACGAGGTCGCACGCGTCTTTCTTCTCTCTTGATGGTATACTTTGTCTACGAAATATATATGTGTAGTGAAATACATCCGAAAAATTGCATATGAAAGAAACCGGAAATGAATGCGACTGCATGATTTATGTTAGAATTTTTAAAAAAATGTATAGAATGATATCGATTTTTAAACAAAATAAAAACCCTAAACTATTTTAAAACATCATAAAATAAATTGTAAAAATAAATTATTATGTAGTTTAGTATACTAGGTATATATATTGATTTTCATACTTATATATATGAAAATGCAAGTGATGAATATTGAAGTTACTTTATCATTGTAACAAATTGTTATAAAAATAGTGTTGAAACAAGTGTATAAATAGATGAAATATACATTTATGAGTGTTGCTGATTCTTCATCCGTTAGTTATATGAACATCCGCATTCTCTATATAAACTTCTACAAGCATTTTTTGAGTCTTACTAATACGAAAGTATTACTGAATTACTCTTAATTATTGGAAAAATGTGGTACTTGTAACAATAATTAGGTCAGAAGAATCACTCATCCGGTAGTTATATCATGAAATTGATTGAGTACAGAAATAATCGCATTTTTCAGTTAATCGTTGAAAAGTGATTAGTTTTTGTTTGCACACGATCATTTGATTAATATGTTTACCTCGAATCGTTTTCCACTTTATAGTTCTTCCTGGGAAAAATATCTGTACATGTTGAAATTACGGAATAGACGTATATGGGTGTATTATATGGATCGTAGAGAACTTATCAAACAATATTTATGTGTATCAATTTGTTTATATATATTACCACACATTCGTAAATGTGCATTCTAATACCATTATAGAATAATTTGAATAATACTTGTGTATTATCTAATACATTTTATTTTTTTAAATGAAATGTATTTGAAAAACAAAACTTATAAAATGAAGTACTACCAGAGAAAAAAACGCAATTTGTCGAAATTGTGGTGACTTGATTTATACGCTTATTCTGTTCGAGTGTATTATATTACGAAATGTCCGTATATAATTAAAATTTGATGAATTTCTTAGATAAATATGTGTAACAGCTTAGTAATTAAGAGACGTGCATAATTGATCAAAAGTAACTAATAACAGATACGGAAAAAAAATACTAGCGATATTAATTGGTTTCGTTTCGGTTCTATGTGGGAATGAATGGTTATTATATACAGACTGTACGACAATTAAAGTTTATGCGTTGTTGCTATATACACACCTCGTAAAAAACAAATGCGTATTCTAAAAAAGATCGTGTAATAATTGATCAGCGCTTTCTCTTGTGATTTGTTTATAATGGTAGTTGAGAACTCGCGGAAATAAAGGTGATGTAGCGATAAAATTATATACTCGGGAAACTGTCATCAGTAATTTGATATATCAAAGTCAAGTACATACTTATTACTGCGGTATATGAATATATATTGGATAGAAATTAATAATTTTCCATTTAGAATTGGAACGAAAATAATTAATAGTGTTCAATCTCTTTTTTCTGTGACCAGAATCATTTCATTTTTTTTTTCGTTTTTATCCTTATAATTGAAATACGGTGTAATATTTGTATCGAGTAAAAACGTATAAAAATAAGTTCAAATTTTAAAAGTGCATATGTATATAAATATATTTTACAAAATTATATATGACTTATATATTTCCGGTTCTTCATGGAAAAAGTGACATTTTGGTGGGTTAAAAATACGCATATATATTTGAAATATATAAGTACTAAAACTATATGTTTGGTTTATATAATTAACATTATACGTATTATAATTTATATTGTCATAAATATAATATTATATTTATGTAACTATTATGAACAAAATAACAAATAAATATTTATGTGTGTGTACAAATATATATATTTTGAGTGAATATGTGATGATTCACTATAAAGATTAAATGTCGGAAAATTATGTCAGAAAGCAGACAAATACATGTTTATTTAAAACCGGGGGTCCTCAAGAATGCGTAATATGAGTGATGCAAAAAGAAAAGAATAAATGAGTAAAGAATAGCGAGGGCGGCAACCGACTGTAGACGACCTTGCTATGTTATCTGGATGTGACACGCGTTCCTTTCACTTTCCGACTTCAGGAACCAAAACCGTGAATCTAGTGATATTTGAATCGTTTTGCAATTTTCTTGTTGTTCAAAATACATAACTACGAGATAGGATGAAACGTCAATATCTTATGTTTTTCATCCAGTGCCTTCTTTCACTGCAGCAATTTTAATTTAATATCGCGAATTTCGGTTTCGCTATCTTTTGATATGCAGGTCTGAAAAGAAGCATAAGGAATGATAATACGCAGTAATAATCGCAGAGAAATAAAATTAAAAAGTGTGAAAGTGAAAAACACGCACGAGCACAACTTCCTCGATCGTATTGAATCGCATGGACACAATTGCAGATTTACTCAATAGTGCATGACAAAAAGTGAAACGGAAGAAAATTGAATTACATACCGTTTGAAATTACATTATCTACACTTCCCGTGTACATTTAGATTTCATTGCGAGATGAACAATAAAGAACAAGACATCGTGAAAAGAAGCTCATTTGCATGTCGAAAATGAGATTTTATCGTAATAGAAATCGAGTAGAGATCGAAAGACGTCATTTATGCAAATCACTTTCTTTGCCCGATAAAAAATTGAATCGTTTGATTGTTTTGCTTCAAAGCAAAAATTTCAAATGCCTCTACCAGTTTACAATGATCCCAAAACCTTGACCACGAAAAGAACCGTTCTTCAGAAACGCCGCTTTTACAATTAACAGGTCTTCAAATCCTTTATTTATCTTGACAGAAATCGCGATATAAAACGTCGACTTTCGTTCCAGCACCGGCACTTTTTTAGGTCAATGCAACAGAATTGAAATTCTGTAAGTAGATGATAATGCATGCAGAATGCGAGATGCGGAAACGTAATTAAAATAGAAAAGTCGAAGGAAGAAAGAGCGTTGATGATGAAGACGCGTGTTGGGCAAGAGCAATAACTGCGAATATATATGTTTGCGTTCACGAGGACTATTACGTACGTGCGTCGGGTGATTCACGGTGAACATTCGACGGGAGACAATTCATAACTTCTAACGGTACCAAGAGTAGCCGCGATTACCACTGTCGGTGACATGAGTCGAGGTTTCGCATCGCGATTACATAAACGGAATAAATAAATAATTAATACATAAAGCGCGTCTTTAATGCGCGTTTCTTATATAGCGTCTGCTCATGCACTTGCATAAGCGTTTGCTGTCGATCAAATTGCCGAGAAGATAATGCGATAATGTCTCGGTGATGTTTTGCCGCTACTTTCAGTGACGTTGTGGGGAATAAGTAGCTCATTCGAGTGCATCAATTGGCTCGATGGCCCTCGAACATGTACTCTTCAGATGTGCAGTCAATTAGAAAGTAAACCATACATAACTTTAGATAAACCGCCTTAATTGAAATTTAAAGTTCTCTTCTGAGATTAATAAATTGATCGATCTTCCTTTAAATTTTACTTTAAAAATATACCATCTTGAAATGATGATTTATTGAAATTTAAATAAAATTCAAATTTAGATTGTTGAATTATTTATTGAACATATCACATGTATTACTGTCCTTCAATTTGATTTGCTTTTTAATATTGAAAACAAATCCAATCTAATAATTTTGGACAACTTTAATTGATATATTTTCTTTTTCTATCATTATTTTTATTGCTGAGAAATAAAGAATTATACTGTGACGCAATTTATATTTAAATGTTATGTTTCTTTTTCTGTTTATGTATACAATCTTTTGTTTGTTTTGATAAACGAAATATATCGATATTTGTAATCAGATAAGTTTTTAGAACAAATTATTTTTGGAAAGGACAATATCCTATCAAATATTCAATTTTATCTATTATTTTTACA
>JABFQD010005440.1:0-10708 GCA_022817045.1 Psix sp. ZL-2020
AATTTCTTAATTTTTATTAGATTGATTTGGCACAATAATAAAAAACGAATATTATATCAAGTTTAAACTATTTGCTGCATTCAGGAAGATAATACCAACTTAATAGCAATACGTGTTCTTAAACTACGAGGTTTAGGCTCATTTACATGAATTCTGTTACTTTTAATATTTATGAAAAAAAAAAAAACATTTTTGTTCACAAAAAATTGGCGAACGTGCATAATTTGATAATCTCCCCTCCCCCCTTCGAATTTCCGTACACTTTTGTCACATTTCCACCCAATCCCCCTCCCCCCTTTTAGCAAACGAATTTTATGGATGGCCCCTACTACTTATATGAACGATCAGTTTCGAAGTCACCAACGTGCTTGCTACCTATTAGTAAATTTCCGTTTTCGAACTTTTACAACGAATATTTGATTGAGTTTGGTAATTTGTGAGTTCCAAGAATAAATTATTTTATTTGAAAAAAAAATATATATTGTGCTTATTAGAAGATCTGTATTCGATATCGGTACCGGAACACATGCTCACCAAAAAATTATTAAGTATCGGTTGTAAGTTTAGAATTCTCGGCTTCTATTAGATACGATATTGTAACTGTTATTGAGGAGAGAAGGAGAACAATTTATTGTATGTATATGGGAGAAACTATTTTGTGCGATATGAGTTTTTTTGTATTTTATTTCATTTGACTAAATCCGAACTTCTATAATTTCTATTTGATTTGACTTTCTTCATAAAAAAAATTTTAAGTCCAGTAGATGAGTTTTTTTTCATATTATAACCTTAATAAAAATAACGATCCTTGCCTGAACTTCTGGCAGTTAGGTTTTCCCGAAAAAAGGACCAAATAATTAGTTTTGAAACCGTTTCTACACGTGGTTAAGATTGCAATTCAAAATAGTTTTAACAATTGGATTGATGAATGATCAATAACGAAAAGATTTATGTTCGAAATAAATATTTTGCGATTTATTATTTGTTTTGAAAAGGCGATCCTAATTCAGACTTGTGTATGATTAGTCGTTATCGATAATTTGCATCAAATTGCTATTTTTTGAGGCAAGAATCTGCCAAGAGTGGTTAAGTGTTACGTTACTCCCGCCAATTGCAACGTTACAAGCTTTAGCATTTATTAACAGTACCAGAACTAAAGATAACTAACAATGACTGCAATAAGCAGTCATTGCAAAAGCCAAACTCATAAGTTTGTATACGAAATACCTCGCTAAACATTGTCCTTAGACAATTTTTTGACATTAGACTGTTGAAATTTTTTCAAAAGATTTTCTAGCTTGGAACAGTAGTAATACCATCTTTGCTGCATGAGCTCACTTTGGGGTTGATCATTCTAGGAAGGCTGAATAATATCGATAGGCCTATTAATATGTATGCGAGAAAATGACTTGACTTACCGTATGATACCATGGTAGCATCTTTTCATACCATTGTCAAAGACTAGAACTAGGATAATCATCAATGAGATGGGTAGTTTCAAAAATCTGTGCAACCAGGTTGAAGATGCTACCTATAAATAAAAAAGCGCAAACATCTGGAGGCATCTTCTGGAAAAGAGAAGTAAGTTATATGGAAAACAACACAAATGGGTCAAGGATTGCACCTGTTTTCTATCAGCGCGAGACTACAGAAAAATGAATAAGATGCGACTAAACGTACTGTCCTGTCGACCTAGACAAGGAAGATGTAGGCGAACTAACTGAAATTGCAAAGGTGGCTACATGGTCCCGAAAACATTGAACTGCACGCTACAAATATGCTATCGTACTCACGGGGCTCGTGTAGGTAGACATAATGCAAAACTCTAGAAGCTAGAGTTTAATGTATATTAGGAACCGAAATTTACAACACTGGAAGGGCAGAGGAAATCAGAGTTAGTGGCAGTACTTGGGAGAACAGCTTGAATAATAGATGTGAAGATAGTTGGCGAACAAGATAATTCAAACTTGCACATCAAAATAAGAAAGTTTACTATACCAACAACAGAAGTTCGCAAAAAGACAACCAGATCATAAAGCTGGTGGCGAAACACATGGAGCCCTACACCATCGGCACCATGCACAAGGTGTTGAGGGAAGCGCAGACCACGCTTAACAGCATAGAAGTTGTTGCGGGGCTGGTTTTTGCTGCAGCGGAGAGCGAGGATGACTTCCGCAAGACCGAAGAAGTGGAAGGACAATAAAAAATATCGTCATCGTTGCATGCGAATGTTTCTTTTTATATTTGTTGTAGTTTATAGTTATTTATTGTTATTTCTTGTTATTTATAGTTATTCATAGTTATTACACGTATTTTATTAAAAATTGTATTTTATTATCGATTATTAATGTATTTTCATTTCGGCTAAAATTGCGGTTGATTGTAACATCAACCGCAACATTTCGTGGCAGAGCCCACCGGAGGGCTCTAAATATATCAGTGAAAACCCCCTTTTTATTAATGTATTAATGATAAAAGAAATATAAAAACTTTCAGTGACTGACGTCTCAGATTCCAAACATAATATCTAGCGAAACCACAGCTAAGGGGACGGGCTTAGAATAATTAACGGAAAGAACACCTTATTGAACTTAACTCTAGACTGGCAGTGTGATAGGACATGAGAGGTGTAGCATAAATGAAAAATAGAAATATCGCCAATAAAATATCACCAGAGATACCAGTTTGGGACCGCGGTGAGAGCGAACAGAATGGTGCTATACGTAAGAAAAAGAGATCCGTGTCACCGCGGCCCCAATATGGCATCTCTGAATTCCACGAATTTCATATTTTTTCATTTACTTGATTGAGCGGAACGCATGCATCGTCGATTTATACCGGGACTGTTACGGAGTTCTCGAGCCAAACGTGTTCGAGCTCGTGTGATCCGATTCGTGGACATTGCCAGGTGGAGAGTTTGATTGGAGCGGTTTATTTGTCAAAGGATAACGCAGGTGTCCTAAGACCAGCGAGTACATAAATCTCACGTGGAAAAAAGGGCAAAAGATGGCTTGATTTCGATGCTCAATACGCATAAAGACTGCGAAAGGACAGTCCATTGATCTTTTTGGATTGGAGAATTTTTAGCACGAGGTATCAGAAGAATTAGCACAGGGATGACTGACTTGTAGCTGGCATGTGTTAATAGCGAGGTCGCTTTTTGATCCTTCGATGTCGGCTTTTCCTATCATTGCAAAGGTGAATTTGCGATTATAAGCGTCGAATTGTTCACCCGCCAACGGGGAACATGAGCGAGGTCTATATCGCCATGAGACAGATTAGTTTTACCTTATCGATGACCAGTTGAGAGGAACTGCAGGCTTGACCATTTGGTTCATGCATTTGGTCGAGCGACTGATGGTGCGAAACCACCATCCGTGGGATTATGCCTGACGCTCTAAGGCCGTATCTTTTTTGGTCACAGGTGGCAACGATTAATATTTGAGTCTTATGAGTCGAAAAGTTCAAAAAAATGTGATACTTTTTTAGGTGGACGTGTGCTTGTGTGGTACGATCGAGCCCTGTTTGTCGTACAGTGTCAATATGGGACGTCGTTGGGAACTCACCTCGCAACGCCTCGGCGTCAAGCGATCGACCATGAGTTTTCGCATTTTAATTTCGAGACTCGGAATCATCTGTAGACGACTTAGTTACCCGGTGTGTTGCTGTACTTAGTAGAGCAGTTACCGCGCTGCGATCTGTTGAGACTCACACTTGGGGATTCTTCTTGGCGGTTAGGTGAGGCTCCTTGTATCATTTATAAAACAAACGTGATTACGTGACTTGTCGACCAAAATTGTCTATTTATTTACATAATGGGCTCAGAATGAGCGCTTCAGTACTCCGAAGGATCGTATTTCTCGATAATTTCGCGATTGTCGTTCGATTGGCAGTTTTTGTCATCAGTTTTCAGTTAAAAGTAATTGCTTAGTCATAATATCATCTTCACAGTTCGAATATCCATATAAACTACCTCTATGAAATGTGTCATTCATACTGCGGAGAATTTATTTTTTATTTTGCTTGCCTTTTTGCTCAACATCTCACATTTTTTAAATTCTGAATCAACTCTCTGACTGCATTCGATATTTTTACATATGATTTTTATTTTCTTTTTTTCCTCGCATTGTTTGTTGGTTTCTGGTTACAATTTAAATCAATATACAAAGGAAAAGTCTAATAATCTAGAAATTATTTTATGTTATTTCAAATCGACATACAAATAATCTATTTAAAAATCAACAGTGATTATTTTAAAAAGTGGTTTAAGAACTGACGAATAATTGCACAATTAGTTTGAAACTTCATACTTAGGCACAGAAAAAAGATTTATAAGCTAGCTTCAAAATTTCCAAGTATCAATTTTTAGCTATCTGATTTTATCATTTATCCCATGTAGAAATTGCCAGCGTTCAACATACGACCCAACACTGGCACGGTACCGACAGCCGGAATATGGCTATCCATATTGGTACAATACGGAAGTTCATACGGTTTACAATAGGGAAGCATTGTAATTCAGTGTTTAACCAATACTTAGACAGTATTGAAATCAGCACCATTTCAGCACTGATCTAGTACTGGAAAACAATAAAATAATAGTAAATTACTGTTCCTGGATTGATACTGGCTCATAACTGGTATACAATCGGCAAACATTGTAATTCAATGTCTAACCGATACTTAGATAGTATTGAAATCAGTACTGTTCCAATAGTGATCTAGTACTGGGAAACAATAAAATAATAATAAATTACCGATACTGGTGAAATACTGGCTCATTACTGGCTATTACAAAAAAGCTGCATTGTTAATTAATATTCAAACGGAACAAGAATAGAAATAAACTAAACATTATTTTGATAATGGTATAATAATAGAAAGTAGAGTAATGCTGCTGCTGGTGCAATAATGACATGTAATGATCTAAATTTTTCCAGTATTGGTAGCCAATATTACTAACAATTAGAATTAATATTCATTTTAGAAATATTAATATATGTTATTCAGGATGAATACTCAAAAATATTATGGCTTCAAATTATGACTTAAATTATAATAAATAAATTAATCCTAACGAGAATTAAAAATGGAATAAATAAAATATATGAGTAAGTTCCTCAACAAAGGCTCGTAACTTGAACGTGGATCTGGTGCAGTGGACAAGACGGCGTACTATTACTTCGAAGGCCGTGGTTCGATTCTCGGATGCGTCAAAATTTAAATAATCAATAAAAAGTTCAGTTGAAACAATCGAGTACAATAATTAATTAAAAAGTTTAAAACCAAGGCCAATATATCAAAACATTATAGATAAATTTTAAAGTGCAATAGGTAGAATAGGAATACAGACTCTTAGCTACGTGACCATTTTCAATTCCGAGTTAAAATAACAAAATGGCGTTAATAAACATAAAAATTCAATTTTTTTAGGAAAACTTCGGGTACAAATTTGTTTATAACAATCGAATAAAAAATAATATTAAAAAATCATTACGTAGCTAAGTGCGCGTAGGTGTTCTGAAGATGCCCTCCAAATTTTAAAAGAATCGGTGCAGTAGAAAGCTTGACAATCGCATTTGAAAATATGGAATCAAGAAAACGCGATTAAAGTTTCGGTACACATGGAAAGGTCGCGCTCGGCGCCCACGACGCGCCTTTAGATTTTTAATTGTCACGACTAAACAAATGCGAATTTCGAGCTGCAATTTTTGTGGATGAATCTCGAGATATAATAGATTATGAAAATGTAAAAGAAAAATGAATGTTTCCGATCCATCTGAGTGTATATTCCCCCTTAAGAGAAAGGTTACTAAACATCCAAAGGCACCCTAACAGACATTTGTTCAGTTACATTCAAAAATTTCTCGTATTTATGTTTTGAGGTCATTAAGTTTTCATAACATATGTTAGAATTAAATTTAGAAATGATACAATATTCCATCAGTTAACAAGCATTTGTAGCTTAAAAATGTATGTATTATTATAGTGTACCATAATCGGTAGGAACCGTATATTATAAGTGCAGAGAGTTAAAATCATTTTCATATAAATAGTGTATTAATGAATTATAACATCACATTCGCAACTGTAAGCATTTAGAAATATTGATCAATTAAATGAACGTTAAGACTCTATATTTTATATGAGAATCAACTGTTAATGAGTCCAATTAAACATAATTCATATTGCAATATATTATACAGGGTGATTCATTTAACCTGGAATTTATTATATCTTGAAAATTATAATATTAAGATATGACACTCCAACAGAAAAATTAGCTGAATTAAAATTTTAATATCTCAAAGGGGGGCATCCGTTAAAACTGAACACTTGACAAGAATGAAAGATATACATTCGCAAAAAATATTTAGTAATTTTAAATTGTAATAAGACTATTAAGACTGTAAATTAATGACTGAAATAAAAGTGGCAGGTTAAAAAATGATCCGTATTTATAGTGTTGGGGTAATGCTATTACTGTTGAACAATCAAATTACAATAAAATTCACAATTTTTATATTTTTCGTATTAATCAATTATTTAGGTAATTTCTTAACCTAAGACAATCACAACAATTGAAATTATCGAGAAATCGATAAAGATTCTCGGAATTGAGATTCAGTTAAAAAAAGCTTAAGCGAAATACAATTCTCGCTGGAATATATACAGTAATTGGCAAAATTAATGAAACCGAGAGACACAAGTTTTGTTCGATGAGAATGAAAATACACGTATTAAATTCCCAAATTAAAACATTACAAATTTCAAGTTCACTGCAACATCTTGGTACTCACGCTTACGCTAATAACATAGCTTAAATATACTAAAAGTCGAAATCAATGTAGTTTTGTACAACTTCTTAAATACTGAATAAAATATAAATAATTACGTGGTTGAACCACAGACAATACCATTAAAAATTAACAACATTTTATTCTTTTAAAATTAAGATGCTGTTCAAACTTTCAGTCAGACCCAAAATGCAAACGCTGCAACTATAATAAATCGGATTCATTACAATAGGCGATCTTCCGTAATAAGAAATTGACTTAATTTCACTGCTACGCGTTAGGAACACATGTTTTTATAGTTTATTCATGGCGTGGGGATGAATTAACTTTTTCCCCAGGAACGCAAATTTTGAAGAGAATTGATTATTATAATAATAATAACAAGATCTGCATGCCAATGAATAGACCAAAATATATTAATCAACGCATTTTTATTCAAAATAAAAAAAAAACAAAATGAATGAATCGACACGATTCCTTGGATCGCCAATAGATAGAGTAGAATTATGTGCATCATTTTTCTTAACGAATTTGATTAATTATTCATTAATATTGATTGAATTAAAATTAATATGATCATTGATTTTTCGGATTCGGTAAATTAAATTTGTCCGTTAATAAATCTTAAACTTCCTGAATGCTTATAAACAGCGGTGTCTACCTATGTAAATGTGTGAAACTTTAGTTTAACTAAATCATTGTCAATTAGCCAAAGTGGATAATTAGAATTATATCGTTGAAATTTTTTTCAAGGACGACTTCGAAGCTCTGGAGTACGAGTTGAAGTCGATGAGTGCCAAATTTGGTGGGATGAGAGTACAAATAATCAATTTGGAGGGATTAGGAAATAAAAAACCCAGGAAAAATTCAGAAATATAAGTGATAGCAATGGTAGTTAATGAATCGGAACCTGTGAATCCAATTATGGGAGATAAATCGCAAATCTCACATTAAGTGCGAAGATACGGCACAGAATCCTAATGAAAAATTCAGAGAACGACGAAGAGAAGACTATTATGGCCTATAATAAAAAGTTTGTTACTATCCCAACTCCTTTCATGGGTTATAAAAGCAATGAAATGGCAAACAGGATTATTGTTATAAATTTTCAATCTTGTATCAGGAAAAATTAACTTCATCAATCAAGAAGAGCGAAAATATTAAAAATAGGAGAATCATCATGAAATGATGATTGACCAATGATTCTGTTAATGATTCTGTTGACCGATGAGCTTCGTAATTTTTTTTTTGACACAATAGCTTCCAAAAATTTTCGGCTGCTCGCATGTAGGAGCTGTGTAAGTGGGACTGTATGTCACCATACGATCCCACTCGCGTCGCCAGTAAACGTCACTGACGCTCTTGCCCGCGTCTATAATAATAAGAAGCTTATCTGTCTCGTTCATGCCCCCTATGGTTGGCATGATCTCCTCGACAGGTGGTACGTGCGGCAGCTGGATGATGTTGTGCGTCACCCAGATGCCAACCCGAATTGGCGGATGGAACGGGAGCGCCTCTGCGTGCAACTCCCAGTCCCGGTTGTCGACGCAATTTTTGACGAACCGACGGCGTAGAAACTGCGTCGGAGCAACTTGTATGAGTGCAACGACGTACCCCATTTAAGCCATCTCGGCATCGAAAAGACCTTGTATCGCGTACGCCAGCACTATTTTTGGCCGAGATTACCTCGGTATGTTGCTGCGTGTCCTAACGCAGAAAAGTAGAGCAAACCGTACTTGTTGGCCGTCTAGGCCATCATGCAATCGAAGAGCCGTAGTCCGTGGTCTCCGTTGACACCATAGGCCCGTTCCCGCGGAGCAAAAACGGATTCTGCCACTTGCTCGTGATTCAGGACCTCTTTTCTTGGTGGATTGAGTGTTCCCCCTTGTGCCAAACGAACTATTGCCACCATTCTCCGCGACGTAGTGAGTACTCGCTGGGGCACCCCTCGGACACTCTTATTTGACAACGGTACTGAGTTTCGAAATGTAGCGCTTACCGATATGACTTGATCACTGGGCATCGCCCACCAGGACTGGGTATTTATTTGACGGAGTTTTGATTCGCTTACACCACCGCCTATCATTTCACTTTCAAAACCAGCCCCGCATTTTTTAATTTCGGTCGAGACCCGATATCAATCATGTGCGCGAGCGCGGCGCTCGCTTCGAATGATTCCGTAAGAACTGGCGACCCCAGGCCTTGGCTAAGTTACATTCAACGAGTAACTGAGCTTCGGCAAGTGGTCGCACAGAATATTGTAAAAGTTAACCTCAGGCAAAGTGGGTATTATAGCCTCAAGCACCGCCCGCGACGCTACGTGCCCGGAGATCTGGTTCTTCTCCGTAACTATACGTTGTCCTCCGCAACGCAGAACTTTACTTCCAAACTCGCTGCCAAATCGCCTAATCTGTACGAGCTGACCGAAGAACTGACGGGCAAGGTGTTGCGATCTGTTATCTCGCAGCTCAAGCCATATGTCTCGCCCATATATTTATATTAATACATATATTGATACATATAATATATATTGTAACACGGTGCCCCGTCGCGCGACAGACGAACACATCCGGGACGCCGTGCACTGGGTTTCGGATGCGGTCCGGTGATCACAACCGATGAAGAGTAGCGGAAAACAGCGGGCGCCTGGCCATTTTTGAGCAAAAACAGCCAAAAATTATAGCTTACGAGATGGAAGAAAAACAAGACGTATCTGCAAGTCAGGCCTGCGAGCACAACTCCTCGTCATCAGTCGTGAGTTTAAGAGACAACTCAATATCTTGGAAACTAAGATTCGTATCAAAAAATGTTTTGAATGAAATTTGTTTGTTTCAGAGGGGCCTACTGGAGAAACCAATCCCGACCTGTCACCTCTATCTCCTATGGATAGTGGATTCAAATTCTCCGCATAAATACGTAGATTTTTTTAAAAACATTTTTTTATTTGTCAGTAGATGGCGCTGTAGTAATTGTAAAAAATACAATTTTTCCCAATTCTGATGAAGTTGCACCAGGGGGTGAGGAAACAGGATAGTGTTTTTAAGATTCTTATCAATATTCATAAGAGTGAGCACCCCCCAAACCTCTAATAGAGAGCAGGGGGGAAGGGGAGGGGGAAGAACTTTTAATATTCGAATCGAACAAATTTCAAATTGTTATAACATCGTTAATAAAATTCAAAAGTGAATGAAATCGGGCTAAAAAAGAAATAACTCTTCCGAGATCTTCTTGCTTAAAAGTTTCAAAATAAAAGCGAAAATAATTTTTAGAATATTTGTAGTTTTTAAATAGAAAATATTGCGGTAACACGATGAGATGACATTACCGGAAAACGAGTGCGTCTTCTGTAAGCCGAAAAGTTGAATAACCATATTTTTAAATTGCGTATCTTCAATCCTTGTTCTGCTTCCATTCCGAACATTTTGGCTCGCAGTTTGTGATCTGATTCCATTGGATGCACATCGTTCAGTTCCTGGTCTTCAACGATTTGGAACAAATCATTTTTTTTAGTTTTTAGTCCGCTTTCATTCGCCACCGACCGTCCTTGACTTCTTCAATTAGGTTACCTCACTTCTTGGTCTACTTTCAATCATTGCGCATCGTCCCTTTTAAGTCAAGTTCCTTCATTTCTTAGTGATTTTTATTGAATGCTGTACTGGTTACGATGGTGGCTATAACGTTACAAGAGAAAGTTGAAATGGTATTAATTTATAGAAGAAATGACAAGAATCTTGATAATGCTGTCACTCTTTATACTCAACGTTTTCTAGACAGGGTACGATCACGCGCTTCATTTCACCGGATTGTTCGACAGTTCTCTACCGAGGGAAGTGTTCAGCCAAAAAAAAGGAACCGCTGAAGAACAGTTACTGGAGAACAGAAAGAAATCGCGGAACTAGCTGCAGTTGCCC
>JABFQD010005441.1:0-10705 GCA_022817045.1 Psix sp. ZL-2020
ATTCTATAATTATAAACTTCTGTTTGACAATTCTAAATAAAATAAAAATATATGTATTTAACAAAAAAATGCATTAAAATGAGTTACACTCTGCTGTGTAAAACAAAAATAAAGTGAATTAAAAGCAAAATTGTTTATAGAACATTTAGCAATTGAAACCATTTGAATATAACTCATTTTGCTGATAAAATGCAGTTTTTAATTTATGGACAGCGTCTTAAATCTAATTATAACTAAAACAAATTTTAGTAACAATACGATAAAAAGTAGACAGCTATAATTATTGAAGAAAAATATATATCTGTATAAAGCTAAAACGTATTGATATTAATAATTTACTTCTCTCCTTTTAAAAAGTGATTCAAATCTTGTAATTTTATTTTCATTGAATTTTGTTTAATCAACAGGAAACTCTTCTCAACAAATGTTAAAAAAACTGAAGAATGTTCAGCATAAAACAGTCATAATAGATTGTTAAATGAAAATGCAAGCGAAATAGAAATTAATTAATTTGACCGATTTAAATAAAAAAAATCAACTAAGAAAAATGAATATGCGAAAAAATGAGTTTTACAGTTGTGTTTATAAAAATAATAAACTCAACCTTTAAAAAATAAGTTCACCTGCACTTTCCAAATATTTAAGAATATTGAACTTGATATTCAAAATAAAGTAAAAAATAAATTTGTATTAAATTTAGTGAAAGATAAATAATATTTAATTATTCAACTTATGAATTAATGAAGATAAAAATGTATATTATACAAAAAAATTAAAAGCTTGTAACTGAGCGTAGCAAATTTTGTTTTGACGAGTGATAAACTGAAAATCGAGTTCAATACTCTGGAATTGATCATAACAATAATTGGAAATTCCCATTATGCATCAACATTTGACAATTGCGAATACAATTGTCATTGATTTCTACGTATGTACAGTGTCGTGTCTCAGTGAAACATTTGTTGACATAAATTCGCACAATAATCATTCGATATTAATATTCATTATTGATATTAATCATGAGCTCTAGCTTACGATCGCATCAGACTTTTTATTCACTCGCCAAAAATGTGTTTGAGGTCGTGCTCATAGAGCGCTATTATCAACATTATACTGAGACCAGTAACCAATCCCAGCGCTTGTAATATGCCCTGCCAAAGTGTATCTTTGTCAGCAGAGTGATTTGAAGAAAGTTCCGGCATCTAAAATGCATAAAAATGTTTTGTTATTAATTTTAATTTATACCAATAAATTTGTTGTTACATAGGCTTTACTTATAGCTCTTATAGCATTAGACAAACACGGGGAAAAATGGCAGAATTGATTATTTTTAGCATTTTAACAAAATTTTACAGATGAATTCAAAATTTCAAAGAAAATTTTAATACAATGAAAATTATGAAAACTTAAATGAATACTTTTTAAATTCCAAAAATATTTATTCATTATTTTAAATTGTATAAGTAAGAATATTTTTTATCGAAATACCAATATTCTATTTTTTAGAAAATTAGAAGATGCTATGATCTATAATTTTAAAAGTATGTAATTACCATATCAACAAGTGCTATATATATAAACATTCCAGCCGCTCCTGCAAATATCCAATTGCTCATAGTTGGTGTACTACCTAAAAGAACTCCAAAAATCATGCCAAATAAACAGAGCACCGAAGATAATAAATTGTAAAACACTGCCTGTTTCGCGCTCATGCCTGCTTTCAGCAAAACCGCAAAATCTCCTAAAACACATTAAAAAATTGATTAATATAATGAAAAACAGGCCATTTTTCATGATAAACTAAAGACCAAAATGTCTGTAAAAATTGTTTTAATGAATTAGATAAGTTAGGATAAAATTTGAGTGCATCAAAAAATAATCAAATGTATTTTATTTGAAACTAATAAGCCATATCTGACGATTTTATAAAATTATATATTCAAATGACTAAATTTTCAACAATTGTAACTATTATTTCTTATATAATAGTTATTTAAATAAAAAGAAATGTAATTAGAAGTTAATAATCATTAATATCAAAGATATACAAATCTAACATTTTGGTTCTTAGCCGAAAATTTCTGTTTTATGTTTATACCCAGTTCATGAGGTAGCTCGTGACAAAATACAGCAATAGCCGTGGAAAATCCACCGGCTATACCTGCAGAGAAAGCTGCGCCAATGGCCATGCCATCAGTGAAATTGTGAAATCCGTCTCCCATGACTACCATCCACGCTACACTTGACATTGATTCTGGTGCAGAATGAACGTGACCTAAAATTATTAAATATCTCTTGAAAAAATCTATCTTAATGTAATAAATTATACGTTCATTTTGTAAAAATAATAACTATCATTTTTTACCATGCGAGTGTGTGTGACCATGATGTTTTGATTCATGTTCTCTGAGAATCACAGTGTAACTTTCGTTTTCGTGGAGTGGCATGTCTGAGCCATCCGTGTGTTTTTTCATCATCGCCTCATCAAGTTTCCAATCGTCGACCTCTTTTTTCTCAACCTCGCCATCCATAATTTTCGCCACAGAGTTACAGTGTGAAGTTAACGGTTTTTCTTCTTCCGCGGGTTTGTGATTGTGTTGGTGGTTGTCTGGACAAAAACATAGCTGTGAATAATTCATTACTTTGACAAAATTACACAACATGTCAATAAAGTTACCTTGATTCTCTGTAGCGATTTCTCCGTAACAGTAAGGATACGATGAATATTTGTGCTTGCATAGCTTTTCGCCGACAGAAGCATTGCTATTTGCTAACTCTGACTCTCGCATCACTTTAACTCTAGCTGGCAACTAAAAGAAAAATAACGAATAAATAAAAAAAAATCTTAAAATATTAATCTTAATAATTCAAATCAAAATTCAATGATTCATCGTAAATTACTTTGCTTCGTCTTTGGCGATGTTTTCTCCATTCAGCGATCATATTCAGCGCCTTTTCCGTAAAGAAAAATAAAACCACTCCCATCATAGCTGTAAAACCCTTCCACATGTTTAAATTGTGCGCACTTTCATGATCCAATGTTTCATGTGAATGATCGTGTTCCGAGTGCTGCATCATTGCCTGCATTCATGAAAACCAATTTATCATTCTTATCATGTTCTTTTTTCCAGCCAACTGAAACCGACGCAAAACGAATGCGTCGAAATCATTATGTGAACATACTGTAATATTGCTCGAACTTACGTGAGGCAACAAGTGTATCAGTGCATCACCACATAAAGTTCCTACCGCAAGCGCGACTAAAAACTGCAGCAGTTGGTTGTAATAAGTTTTCCCCATAATCGGGATGACCGCTACTCCAAACAACCCGCAGATACTTATTACTAATATGCTTATACTTGAATATACCCATACTGAAAAAAACAAACAAGTTTTAATAATAAATTAGTTTTGTTCAAAATTTAACAGTTTTTTAATCACTATCTTCCATTATAAATGATAATTTAAACAATATATGTTTCGTGAAATTAACATAATATAAATGGTCTCAATAAACATTCAAATTTTTGTGATTTTATCACTAATAAAATATAGCTATGTAAAACTGAAATCTCACATCAAAATAATTTAATATTTCTTTTATCGCTTGCGAACCTTGCAAAGAGTTATTAGCTTCTTCGTTAGACGTGTATTCTTCAAGGTGATGATGATGGTGATGACGATAATGTGAGTGGTTATCCGGAATTTGCAGACAATCGTCAACGCCGGTTTTGCCTGCTAACTGGTAGATGAGTGCTGGACATACTCTCTCAAACAGTTGAACTGTTATCGTTGTACTATTTTTTGTACCATCAGAGCTATCTCGAGATAATGTACTCAGCAAATCGCTGCTATTCATACACTGCAAATGACACAAATTATTGAAACTCTTAAATAAATAGCAAAATGTTACACTAACTATTTAGTGATTATTTTTGGAAAATTTTAATAACACGTACTTTTTGTTTTGCATCGTTGGGTAAATTGACGCTTGTGGTATTTTTCTCTGGACTATTAACTGAAACAATATACACATGTTGTAACTTGAAATTATTTATAATGGGATGGAATTAAATGTATGAAAAAGTCCGAAAAATAATAATTAGATGACTGGATTAATGGCAAATACTGTAATTACGTTTTGACGCCAATGGTTATGTGAAGAAACTGACATGTAATTTTTAATTATTGTTTATCGATGAAATGTCCAATTATTTATGAGCACACGCAAGAAAAAATTAGCTTGAGCTTAGTAATAACAATTTAATTTCCGTACGAATTAACCGTAATGTTGGCGGTTTTTGTCCTTTCAGAAGAATGAAGCTATTAAACGGGCGTAATCTGTCGAGTTCGTCATTTGATTCTCCGCAGCTATTGGTTCCATTCATTTGGTTATTCAGTCAATAAAAATGATTAGTAATTTGAAAGGTCAATTAAGTAAAATACCAAATACTTAAGTATTATTAAAGAACCGGTTTTTATGCTGACCACAATTACTGGTTTACTATCAGTCTCATTTTGCAAAAACTTTTTTGTTCTCTTCCTCGACATGTGAATAAATGAAACGCGAAGTGTGTAAATTAAATTTTTTGAAATCCAGTTTTCAATGAATGATAATCAGCAAGTTTCAAATGAATTAAAATTTTAATCGCCCATTTTTCAAAGAAAACTACTTAATAAGAGTTGAGAGGACAAAAATTGATCAGTATAAAGTAATTCATTCAGAAGCACGAGATATTAATTTGTTTTAATATGTCCAAGCGTTGTAGCTCAAATTAAATTGAACATAAATTGATTTTATTGTTGTGAGAAACGTTAGTTACTTTATGAGAAAATTTTTCTGAAATATTCAATTCAAAAATATTAAGCAAAACAATCATTTCAAATCAAAATAATGCCATACTAACTGTTATATTAGTATCAAATAAACAATTTTTCAACTCTGAAGAAAATGTCTTTACAATTATTACAAAATATCAAATTTTTAAAGTTGCGAAACTTATTTTTATGAAATAATGTTAAATTTCTAGTACCTGCTCGACTATTGCTTGACTTGTGAGCATCATTTTGGTTTTGTCGATTGACTAAGTTATCTAATCCTAACTTATTAAGTAACTTTTCGAATCCATCTATCGTCATGTTTTCACCATCTCCAAAATCTCTGAACAGCTGCTTGATAAACAAATTTGAAGCAGTTGCTGTTTCGTCTTCATGTCTGCGTAATCTTCCTCGCGGATGTTCTTTCGTTTCGTCCTCCAATTGGCCAAGCCTCTTCAACAGTTCCTCGTTATTTTTATTACTCGACTCGTTCTTAAGGTGCTCCACATCATCTTCTGCATCGTCGTCGGTGTGAGTGCGTTTATTTGCACTATGCGACCTTGCATAACGACGAATCAACAATCTGCTTAAATAGTCGTTTTTAAAATCCGAGGATGAGATTCCTAGCTGGCCGGAATGATCTGCTAAATCCAAGCTCTCCTTTGCTGATAAATATTGAGGCCTCGATAAATCAGTATGTGCCGAACATGGTGTATGTGTGGCACATAGTACACACACTACACACACAGTTACCAAGTGCACCATTTCTGAAATAAAAAATATTTTTATCAATGTTGTATAACATGTTTCATTAAGAAATAAACAATTTTCAATGTTTATTTATTCATTTCGATCATTAAAACGTCTTTAACGAATGTTATTGAAAACATTTATGATTAAAAATAAATGTGTAACTTTGTAACATGATCCATATCAATGCAACTAAATATTCGAATCATAATGGTCTTAGTTTGTATAAGTACTTAGGGATGCTCCATATTTGATACAATAATATAACCAAAGATGACTAAATCGCTTAACGATATGACTTCTGTTATCACAAAATCAGTTCTGGGAATGAATTTGTTTTGAAAATATGACATCTGCAATGCATGATCTGATTCTTTTATAACGTTGCAAACAATAATAATAATGATAACAATAATAGAAAAAAATAACTTGTCACTGTTAAAAAACTGTCATTGTAAGTAGTAAAGTCATAAATAAGTATAAAGTGAAATGTCTAATTATATGTATTTGCATAAATTATTAGAAATCTTAAAATATATATGTATATATATATATACATATTTTGTAAATAATTCAGAAATAATTGTCAGACTAAATAAAAATATAATGTGGATAAATTAATAAAAATGTTTGTTAACCAATTTTGATTCAGTCAATCAATATAATTATACTTTTATTAAAAATCATTTTAAAGGTGATTTGATTTCTTGATATTTTTTTACTTTTTTCCACTATCACGACAAAATTTCTACATAAAATTAATTTATATTAAACAAATTTGATTCAGTTTCATTTTGTTGATATAATAACTATTGAAAATTGTATGGAGAATTGGAGATATGCTCTCAACAAAATTCTAAACTTTTGTCAACTCGGAGCATAAACAAAGGATTACATCACCAAATAGGGTTTTTTTGAATTTAAAAATACGATCTTCAGTTATTTTTACACAGTAAATCAATATGACACCGATATAATGTGTGATTAAAACACTTATCCTATTTTATATTTAAATCAATATTATCAGTTCCAAAATTACCGCACTATGTATAGATAAAAAGCACGTGTTCTAGTCATACGATATAACCGTGACAAAGTGAGAGTTTTTGTACATACAAAAGAAAGATTCGGCACAAATCTTGTAACAAAAGCTTTAAAAGTGGCGGGAAATTTTAAAACTAATTTAAATACTCGATTTTAATATGTAATATATTATTTTAAAAATAAACTTTTTAATAAGCAAATATTATTTGAAATGAAAATAATTTTAATATTAATAAAATAATACATACAAATATATCATAACTATTGTTAACATTAAATATTTATTTATCAAGACAAGTACCTTATGCAACTTAATTTTAAACTTTTTTGAGATCATTGAAAATTGTCTTTGCAAATGTCAGTTATTTATAAAATAAATAAAAAAAATATTACACGCATTATTTGTAGTTTTCCAAGTTCAACTTAAATGTCGTTGATAATACAATAATTTTAATATACTATGTTATAAATAAATCTGGAATAAATTGATATATTTAGTTACCAAATGAAATACTAAATAACACTAGCCATTTTTTGATCAATATTAACAATGATCTTAATGACAGAACACCTTTTTCTATCAACCATGATATAACATCTGCATAAATTATTTTACTTTCTGAAGATACGTTGATTAAAAATACATAACGATAATGTTCATTTTTATATTCCTCGTCAGTTCAATTCATGAATTTCATTGGAATGAATTAAGTATGTAAAACGCTAAAAGAAATAGTTGCATATATATTTAAAATTCTAAAATGCCGGTAAAAGTGGCGTAATTGAATTAATGCAGTTACGATGTTTTAATAAACGAATTTTCTCCAATAATGTAAATATTCAAACACAAAGCTATTTTATATAACAATCAATGCCAATTACTCAAGAAAATCATGACTAATTGTCTGTTCAGTTTGATAAAGATATATAAAAAAGTAAATTTTTAATTGCCATATTATTTCATTAGCTTAAAATATAAATAACATATGCTATCATAATACCTAAAACAGGTTAATGGTTTCAAATTACACTGTTAGCGTTAAAAATTGGATTATCATTCAAATAAAAATAACTGCGATGCATTAATCTTATGAACATCAATAATACACTGTAACCATTCTGTATCACTAACCAGTAATTCAATTATAAATATTCTTGAAAAAAGTTTAGAAAAAAACATGAAAACAATAACAATGTATATGCGTAGGAAAGAAAGAAAGAAAGAGAGGGGGAGACAGAGAAGCAGTATGAGTACGGAGCACTCTTTATCTACAGAAAAATCGAGGACGATTAACAAAAGGTGATAAAAAAATAAAAAATAAAAGCGTCATAGGGAAACCAACCTGCATAGGTGAGCAGTAAACACAAATGATCATGAAAAATCAAAATTAACGGTTGGATAGTGAACACTCCTTATATAAACAAGTAGAAAACGGCGGCCTGGCAGGTTAGCTTATAAAGAGAGAAAAGAAATAGAGTGAGAAAGATAGAGGAAGCGAGAAACGACGAGAAACGCGCGAGGCCGACGTGCAGCACTGACTCGGAGCACAAACTAACCTCAACGCCGTCGCACCGTGACTCGGGGACAGTCGCACGACAGCGTCGTCATCCGCACTCGAGGAATCGAGCCGGCGCAGTCGTTGAGCTCGCTCGCCGGCGTCAAACAACGTCCTCGTTGTGAAGCGCGCGAATCAAATCGCCAAAGACGTCTGCTAACTCAAGTCCTCTCACGAGACTCGCGAACAATTAGTTTTCTGTCGAACTCTCCAGCTCGAAGGTGCCAGCTAGAAAAAGATAGAGGCATTCGATTGACGCGCGAAATTCCCGCCGAGAGAGACAGAGCTATGGGACTGCTGACGCGGCGCAGGCGCGCGAATTCGCGCGCAGCTTCTCCGGTTTTCCGTGCAGTATTTTTAGCCGCGCCGAAAAGTTTCACCCACGAACCGATACCACCGCCGATTTTCATTTCTCATGCATCGCACGCAGCCCCTTTTTGGTCCGCGCTTGTTATTCTGACATGATTGCGCGTTCTTAGTGCGATTTAAAAATCAGTAGAACGTTGCGTAGTCCAGTCCAAATCGACTTGACTTGTTTTGCTAATTATCATGTCAATGATTAATCGCTCGTGAAAAGCGACGACACTCGATGATTTTATGATTTTGTACTTTTCTTATTCTTACTTTGTTTATAGTTTATTATTCGTTCGCGTTTATAAATGTATGTACACTCCATTTTCATAATTGGGAATAAAAAATTGTTTTGTAATTGAAAAATCAAGTTATTTGAAATTACTGTTAATTGTGTAACCTTACTCCTTTTGATGAATGAATTTATTATATCCAACATAATGTATTGAATTTTAATTAATTTGAAACATTTCAAGAGTAGTTCTGAGTTTCGTTTAATGAGCAATAAAATTAAAATATTTTTTTTTCTCGAAATTCTTTGAAAAAAGATCAAGTTTCTGAATGATATTGTACCAAATATTTTTTTATTTAATTATAATGCTTTAAATCTACTTCTAAACAAGCTTTTTATGTATGTATTACATCTTTAAAGTTTAATTATAATCAGTTTTTTTACATGTTAACAATAAAAAAATATCTTTATTTGTATACTGTTTGAACATTGTTTTGAATTATTTACGAGCCATGTGCAAATTTGTTATGAAAATATATAAATATTCATGACCGAAATTTATAAAAAAAATAACTGTTGCTTAAAAAATAATATATAATTACGTCAATAAATTAGGTCACTGATCCCAGTCGTGAAACAATGCTATTCATAATTCAATAAAATGATTATTGATTAAGTGGTACCATAAATTTATTTTTCAGATCACATAACGTGGACGATTGCATAACAGATTTACAATTCCCATTGTTGTTTTTACAGAATACATATTATTTGCGCATTGTCATTTTCTCAATGAAGCAGACTATTACGCCATAAAAGTGTTTCCGTTTGAATTTTTAAAACTATTCCGTTGAAATAATTTTTAAAATTATTTAATCAATTTAAAAATAAACAACTTGTAAACTATCATGTTTATAATAATGCATAAAATCGTTATATTAAATTTAAAAATATTATATATTTTGAGAAAAATCTTTTTTAACTATTTTCAAAATGAAGTCGATCAAAACAATGAAAATTATAATGATTTTTATGAAGCTCTTATTCGAATGAAGAATAAGATCAAACACTAATAAATTACGAATTTTCTCAGAAAATGTTTAATCTTTGTAACTTTTTTTCTACATTTTCAACAGCAGCAATAACCGAAAAAATTAATTTCGAAATACGTGATTTTCGTGTTATTAACAAATTTTGTTTTTTGTTGCCAGTAATTTGGCGAAGGTATGAGTCAAATTGTGGCATCAAATAAAAAACTCGAATCGGACGCTAAGTGCAGCTATTTATTCAGAGTTTCTTCTCTCAATTTGTTAAGTGAAAAAATCTATTTGCGACACATTTTTATGAATTATTTTATTTTTAGAATAATATTCTATACTTTGATAAAATTATAAGCATTTATAATATTCAGTTTTTAATTTTTTACTTATTGGGACATACAAGAAATATTTTACACAACTAATAATTTTAACACCTTTTTCTAATAATTATATGTTTCGCGCAAAAGGAAAAATTATAAAAACGTCTATTTTTATAGTGACATGTGTTCATACTTGAGCATAACAAAAATGATTTTTCCTTCAATAAAAAACGTTTATATTATAATAAAAAAACAAAATCAATTAGTCATTTTTATAATCAAATGGGAGATTTTTTTGTTAATATAAAATAAATTGTTCACATTCGAATAAGTAGAAGCACAAGTTATTATTAACTTCGTGTAAGCATTTTATTCCTACGAAATTGTCATTAATTTATAGTTTCAACTTCAGTTCCAACTACATGTTTAAAGATGATAAATCTTTTTATTTACTATATTTCATATGAGTACAGAGACTATATAGATAAAATCCCGCATCATCAAAAAATACACTCCAATAATTATTCATCATATTTTATTCATTTATCTTTTTCTTTAAAATGAAACCACTATAAAATTATAAATACACCAACA
>JABFQD010005442.1:0-10704 GCA_022817045.1 Psix sp. ZL-2020
AATAGTTCAAAACTAACAAAATAGTAATAAAACTATTAATAAAAAGCAAGTAACAAAAAAAAATGTCAACTATTATTTCTTCAAAACATGCGTTTGTATACAAATCTATTCTTACCGATTTGATATCTTTTTCATCTGCTTATACTGCATTTTTATTTTCCTTCTGAAACTCCGGTATAATTTTTATTATAAAAAATTCAAGTTGAGATGTCATTTTTCTCCAATCTAAATATTCCGATAAATTAATAATTTATTGATTCATCATGTATAATTAAAAAAATATTGGTAATATAAAGTATAAATGAAACTGTCATCTAACTCTCAAAAGCAAGCTCCTGCACATAACATTTTTTCTAATCATTTTTTTTAAGCTTTATACCGCTATTTTCTTGACCCAAGAACTTTTCGGAACATCAATTTATGGCCATCATATTTCGACATCGAGCTATTTCTCAATAATTTTGTTTGTGTTTCTTTCGTCGTCTTCATTCAGCCAACAAAGAGTGCTGGCAAATGCATGACTATGATTAATAAATTGTATGAATATGCATAAACTTTTATTTTAGCTATGTCTTCTTTCAGTAATCTTGCAACTCGGAAATGCTAAAACATATATGTCTTCAACTTATATTTAAAAAATTTGCCAACATTAGGGAAAATGCCTAATGCACACCGACTACTTAGAGTATCTGTTCGTATGTCGACATGGGACTACACCCACTAAAAACCACCAATCTCTCTCGGCATATAACTGATCTGGGACTGTTGCACATATTACTTCAGTTCGGGCCGATTCCGTAGCTACTCAGCTATTCAGCGTCTAATAACATAACCAGTTGAGGCTTACTGTTGCGCAACCAGAAGAGGTTCCTGGTCCAGTAAAACCTATTTTTTCCGTGGAATAGCCAGGACATAGTTAGCCATCTGAACTAAGTATTCAAATTTTCTATCATTTTATCTATAATATCGTCCGGGGTAAAATGACCGATACTTTCTACCAGAGCAGTCCTTTCGATGTGCCATTTCTTGCAGCCGAAAAAGGTGTGCTCAGCGTCGTCAGGGATTTCAGAGCAAAATAAACAATTAGGATTGTTTATTTTCGCGATTTTGTGCAAATAAGAACGAAAGAAACCTTGTGCACCAGGCTTACCTTGTGCACTGGAGATTACAGATGTCATCTTCTTGAAAATTGTGTCCAGATGGGTGACACCATTCTTCACGTCCATTGATATGTGCTTCTGCCATCCCAGCGCTTTCGTCATTTCTCTGACGATTGCTTGCTCTCTGGTGATAAGAATCACCATATCAGAAGGTCTTGTTAAACTTGTCACGTTTACGCCTCCATCGTCTAGTTTCTTCGCCTCTTGCGTGATCAGGTTCGGTTCCGAGGAACTTTTGTTCATCATCATTGCCTGGTTAAAAACGTTTTTCATCGCCATAAACATCCGGTTCGGGCAGCGTCACCGTACTTGCTATATAACCTTGTCCCATGGTTAGTTCGAGTTTTCCTTCTCTAGATTTTGGGAAACGAAACCCTATCCGCAAGGCAGCGGTGTACTGGAGCTGGAACGCTTATGGTGGAATGGCGCACACACTCCGTCGTGGTGCTTCCGAAAGCTAACGACTTTTTTATAGGGGTGATATGATTAAGCAACAATATCCCTCTAGTCGCGCTCTCTCTATTTGACAAGTAAAAAACAATACATTTCCCATTTCTTCCCGCTTATATCGCAGCTAACCTATATATCTACAGGCCGGTTGTTATCCGCCACCTACGACGCGCCCGGTTGCGTGCAGCTCTGCGCCGAGATTAAGAAGTATATTAAGAAATACTATTGTGAAATTAATTAACAAAATGGATTCTTTTATTTAAAATATTTGAAAATTTCTTAATTAAAAGTATGAATTTGAGCTATAATATAAATTTTATTCTTAGACAATCTTCATTAAAATTAAATACATTAAATTGTACAAACAAGAATAAAGGTCTTGTTATTTTTAATAATTGCAATTGTATTATACAATTATTACATTTTGAAATATATTGGCCACACAATAGTAACGTTAAATCCAACTACAATGAAGTAGGTTGAGCAAAAGCTTTCTCACCTTCCTTAGTTGTACAAGACTTTACTTGATTCTTCTTTCTATCCCTATCTCTAAAATTTTTATTGTAAGTTATAAGTTTTTAATAAATATTGAGTGAAGTCTTTTTTAATTTACATCTAATGGAAATGACTATTAATGCACTTGTATTGTTAAATAATTGGTAAGATGTTCGTAAGATGTGGATTGCTTATATATTATATTATTTTATTAGATGTTAGATATTATTTTTTTTTGAAGATAAGATAGAAAGAGAACAATTTCTTTTAGATTATTTCAATAGGCTTTATTTTTCAAGTATATTGGTCACGAAAAAATGAACATTGAAGAATTATAGCATTATGTATATATATTTACGTACGATATAAGTCATGTTATATCAGGAAAAGTATGTTTTATTATTTTAAGTAATAAATTATTCTAAATAATATAAAAATTAAATGTGTACATATATTACATGCAGCGATATAATGTAATCAATGTTATTTTCATTTCATTAAAAATTACCAAACTAAACTATAATGACCGAACAAGTGCAGAAAGTAATACACTTTATAAGTATCTGATTTCTATAATTATTATCGACAATTAACAAAATTTTTTGAAATTGTGAGATTTTAACTTGTACGTTTTAAGTTAGTGTTCAGTAATTTCTACTGACCTACGAAGACATTTTCAAAAATTTTTAGATAAAATTAACTGCACAGTTTAATCAAAAGTGACTAAGTCTGTGCAGTTTTACGTCTGTTATTTTTTAAGAATTCTCAAAAGATTATCCCATTTCTAACCTCAATTCACATTATTATTGCTCCGATTGTTTGGTTTTGTTAGATCTCAACAATCATCTCTTACCATGCGGATCGTGCCATAAGATTTTTCATTTAAAACATAATAGCTGTGTTTTTGTCTATATTCCATTAAAATATCAGATGATTCGACTACTTTCGGGACCAATATTTTAGAATCTGCGACGAGACAATCACGAAAAAGATATATTATCGGATATAATCAATGGCACTGTGTATAAAAGTTTAAAAGAAAACGGGACGATTTCACATTGCGATATTTCGATTCAGTGCAATGCTGATGGGTTGCAAACATTTTGATCTTACAGTGTCGATGTGACCGTTACAGGTTGCATTGATGGATTAAATTATAAACAATGAAAAGAAAATCTTCTTCTTATAGGACTTTGGACGTCTTCGAAAAAATCAGCATTGGATCTGCATCTAAGACCTTTATCGATTAATTAAAAGATCTTCATGAAAATGGATTTCAATGTTTGCCACCAGGTTTTGATGAATCAATTATAGTTAAAGTACATACATTACTTGCTCCTGTGGATCAAGTAGAACGATACACATTGCAAAAAATTGATCAATATGATGGTGAATTTGGGTATTCATTATGTTTGCATGAAAGCGAACGAATACCAATTTGAAAAGGACTCGCGTGTGTTTACCGGGGAGATTTAAAAGCCAAAAAAACAGAAAAGTTTGATTCAAATTACAGTGCAATGGAGTGGCATATCTGGAGAACAGATGTTTTTGATAACAGAATGGCTCAAATCTTACCTTCGTCTTAAATAGCTCGCGTACCGCAATAGGTAAACAATAGTTATCAGTCGAGAGCTTCTAAATTTTAAATTTTTTGGTTATACTATCTTTAATAAGTATAATTTTCAAAAGAATTGAAATATATTTGACAAATATGATTTTTTCAAATATCGACTTTTTGCATCTTTTTGATATATTAAAGAGATTTGTATATGTTCCCACCCACTCAGCCCACCACCAGAGGGGGGGGGGGGCGGGGGAGGAATGGATGGGTTTTAATTGAATGTGTGAAGCTATTAAGTGTACCGTATAAAATCATCCCTTATAACCTTTTTGTATCACGGGGAAACGATATTTGATATTTTTTCTAAATGTTTTGAAAATGTGGCTGACGGAGAAGAAGAAGAACAAAGAAGAAGACGACGTGCGCCAAATAAACGATTTCAATTGATTTTTAAGGGAGTATATCTCAGGCAGAAATGGACAAAAATGATGTTTGTTTTTGTCAAATTTACTCTACGCAATAATGGCCACAAACAAATTCCGGCAATAATTCTTTTTCTTCAAGATTTTATCGCACTTTTTAACGTTGCAAGACCAGCACTTGTTCGTATCTGTAAAGAGACACGGAAGTGCTGGCAGCACAAAAAAATTTGTTTTTTTCGTACTTGGCCAGAGACACTACCGTCTCTCTTGACTTAGTGTCTCATCCTCATTCATCACAAAATTTCTTGAGTCATCCTGTAGAAGCTTAAGTTTGGTCTCGTTACTTCTAGCTAGGATCCAGGAGAGTCTAGCCGTTTTAGGCACGTCCTCCCACTCCGTACAGAAATCATACTATGCCTTCCTCTTTGTTTCTCTTACTGCCTTTTCAAACATCCTAAGGAGGGTTTTGTATTCATTCCAGTTGTCTGGGTTGTTCCTCTTTCTGGCTCTGTTGAAGGCTCTCCTCGTATTCTTCCAGTTGTGTAATTACCCATTTTAGGTCAGGCCCGGTTCAATACCTGCCCTTCATTAGTCGTATTCTTTCCCAAGATCTACGTTTGATGGTTCTCTACTCACTTTTTATCTATTACTTTCCCGTCTTATTCACTTTTTATCTATTACTTTCCCGTCTTATTCTCACACTCTAGAAGGTAAGATCAAGAACTTCTCTTCCGGTTCACGTGATGAAGTTAGGCCCTCTCCCTTTACTCACTATGTCCAAGTCTGTTCCCATCAGGAATTCAAGTAGTTGCTCTCCTCTGCCATTGGTGCCAGTGTTTTCACACACCCCGTGATGTGAGTTGGTATCATATCCAATTATGAGGTCCAGACTTCTTCTCCTACTGAATTCCACAACTTCATATATCGCCTCGTTTGGCGTAGGCTCATCATGCAAAAGTACGGTGAGCAGACTAGTGCTGAGATCTAGCAACATAAAACTATCTATTCCCCTGCTGATAATGCCCTTACATTTTCTCCAGAACAACCCACATGAAACTCACCAGTATTGTAGAGCTCTTGAATACTCTCCCTCACTGACCAAGGTTCTTGTACAAGAACCATACATGTGTGTGCCAGTGATAAGCTCCTTGATAAAATAGCATACTCGCTCTTGTTTAGGTGTAAGTTGATCTGTGTAAATTGCAATATTGAGTCAGAAAAGATGTTTGACCTTTCCTCGCTCTTTCATTTCCTCCCTCCTCTTTCTTTTTCTTTCCTAGACTTTTCCCTCCCTTTCCCCTTTAGACTGATACGATTTGTCGAGGAGTCTAAGTTGACGACTCTCCGCGTACAAAAGTAAAGTTTAAAGTTTTTGGCCTTGATAGCCTCAAGGGATTGGTTGTTAATTTCCAGCACAGCAAATTGCTGAATACCGAGTTGTGGTTCTCTTCGGTTAATGACGACCCACCTATAGGCGTCAATGCCATTCTGTACTCTGATGGCCTTGAAGAGCCCATCAACATCTTTTATTGCTGACGGTAGCAACGCTCAAACCTTGTGCAGCTTGGATATGTCTTCGTATCTTACCACCTTCAAAGCTACTCCAGGATCCAGGAGTAGCGTTCCCGCATTACCCTCCACCCATGTCTTCGTGCCCTCATCCGCACATACATGGTCTCCTTTCTTGGGAAGAGGTCGCTGAACCTGGATACAAAATCATCCGTCTTCGTCTCCACGACCCTTTCAGCGATCACCTCCCTCATTCTTTTGCATACTTCATCCGGTATCCTCTGGCCGAGGTAGTCACCACATGTGAGTGTGACCCTACGCAAGTTTGGTGCTCCTGCGGCATACGTACCCCTTTTCATAGCTGGAAGAGTTACTTTTTCCTGGCACCATTCACTTTTCACGCATGTTTCCCCGAGTTTTCCCGGATACTCTGTTAGAAGCTTCCGAAAAGGTCCGAATAAACTGTTAGGACCTTAATTTACTTTGATTCATATAAAAGAAATATTCTATGTTTGGAAACAATTACTGGATTTGATCCAGCTTGAATACTTATGCATAGAAAAGCTTCGAAAAAATCATAGACTGAAATACAAAACAACCAAAGTTCGAACACACACTTTCTTACGAGTCCATGTAGATCGAATTCTTCTAATTTTGCATTAGCTATAAAAGATTATCCCCCATTATATGATTTAATTTATACATTATGCTACATTAAATATTATTATTATCGTATTATTGAATAATTTATCGAAAAATAAGTTATTTTAAAATTAATAATATTAAAATAACTGTAGTATTAAATAATAATTTTGGTGAAATTATGGAATAAGAACTAATTATATCGTTATTACACTTTCCAAATTAGATGATATTTTGCTCAGTTGTTCAGTAAGTTTTGTTTTTTTATCTGTTTTCCAAGCTCCCGGTTTAACATGTATAGTGGTCTCACAGCTTACCGCTTGGAAAAATATGGACCCCGTTTTCTCTAAAGCCTTGCTTAAAATATGTTTGACGATTCTTGCCAACCATATTTGGCAAGAGTCATACATCGTACGTATGATTTTTTACTCATTTCCCTTTTAATTTTTGCATAAATAAGAATTTTTGGTCCAACCAGCATTACAATGAATTTAAATAAGTAAGCATATTTCACAAGTCAAACACTTTCAATGTTAAACGTTTAATAGTATATATTGCAATATTTGAACCTTTTTTCCCGTGCATTTTGCATTTTTTTCAAATTTTATTATTACAGATGATATAAAGCAAATATATTTTGTATAATATTAATAAAAATATATATGCATTTAATTGAGATGGTAGGTGTATGGCACATTTATACATTATATATCAAATAGATGGAATATAATCAAGTCTGTTGTGTTATTAGTTTTATATTTATTATCATTTTATTATGAAATTTTAGTTTCCTATATTGTTAATATCATGGTTTCTTAGTGTTACTACACAAATCTTCTCAAATCAAACTTCTGCATTATACTTCACAATCTTTATTCATCATCACTATCTTTATTTATGATCGGATTAATTTCGCTTGCTTGAAATAAACGTGATAAAATTGTTTTCCCCTTTATTTCTGGCTTTAAAACTACAAAACCTTTAATGTTCAAACATTTTTAACATCTCCAAACTACTAATTTACAATAAATCCATCACCATCTTGCAAAAGAGGTATTAATCTATCGGAATCAGACAAAATATGTTCCATTAATACCATATCTTTCATGATACTTATGAAGGACTCAACAGTGTTTAAAATAAAACAAAATATATGCGTTGGTTAATTTGATTGAAATACGTATCAATATACGTACGTACGTATGTATATTGATATTAATAGAACAATTTTATTTTCACTAGCTCTAATAAAAAAAGGTTAAACATTTTTTCTTGGGGCACATGCGCCCACCTTATCGTGCTATCCCCTTCGAAAGAAAATATAACAAATCAACATCAAATAAATTTGAACTTTTTTACATGAAAAGAAAATTGTCGCGAGAGCGAGCACAGAAGAAGTATTCGAATCGGTCGAAGAAAGTAAGACAATGTAAGACTTGAAAGAAAAGATTGGGTTAAGGTAATTAGGTTAAGTTTATTGTCATTGCTTCTGCTTTTACACGTGCAAGGCTGTCAACTTTTAGCAACACTAGCTTTAATCCACTGCTCAAAGAAACCCCGCTTCTTGCGTGGCAGTACCGATTCATAGTTGAACCGTAACATGGAAAAATCATCTCCTGTGTTTCCTCACCTTTATTAAATTCATCACCTTTATTTCTCCTTATTTGCTTTGTCATAATTGTATTGAATGAAGAAAATTGATTATAGTCAGTATTTCGATTCGCGTCGAATTTTGTTTTTCGTCACACCCGCAAGGACACTTGGATAACCGTTGACGAGGATTAAATTAGTTGGCTTGAAAATGGTCACGCCCCCGCAGGAGGGTCTTTTCACCGGTGGCAATCCGATAACCTGACCGATCCGTCATCGCTAAAATTGATGATGCTCGAACCCTGCATTGCTTAGCGCAACAGTATTGAATCATAAGAGGTTAAAAAAGTTTATACAAACACAGACTTTTCGAATGCGAGATAGCCGTACTGCACAATTGTCATTGTCACGTGGCGACTTTGCAACAAATATTTTTTCAAAATATTTTCTTTACGAGAATCTTCTTAATAGTTAAAAGGTTATCGTTCCGTTGTGTATTCAAATAATATACCATGTATGACATTTATAAAAAAATAATGTTGCGAGAATACTCTAGATACTTTCCATAATATAAAAACTCTGGATAATGAAATATATTTCATTAAATTTTAATCACATTATTTATAAAAAATTCTGAAATTCTTATAATTAAATACTCATTTTCTCTAACTGTTCAATTGCTATGACCAGATTCTTAAATCGACTTATGAACATCCAATGGAAACTATGCCATATTTGTATTTTTATGAATACTTCATAATTTATCACAAATATTCCGTAGTAGTGATGACTTTTGATTAAGCTTTGATCGAGAGTATTTAATACGTGAATTAATAGTTTATGTACTGAACCTTCGAGTATCAGGCGCAAAGTATATTTGCTATTAACAATCATTTGGTCTTGATTAATTATTTACTTAAACTCAAGTACTATATTAATTTAACATTACAAATTATAAAGAAAATACGAATTTTCATTATAATTCGTAGAAAGTACGAATATATATCATATTGTGATTTTCACTCTTTCATCTTTGTAAGTAATGAGATGTTCTTAGTTAGTTTGGATTATTTAAAGAGTAAGACCAGCTAAAATCTAAACAGTCGTAACCGACTGCAAGTAACTAGTATTATCATCACAGCCTCACTATTTTCCGTGATTAAGGGGCAGCGATCGTATAATTCTTACGGGCAAGCGTTATTTTAAATGAAAGATCAGAAATAAAGAAATTGAAACGAAAGAAAAAAAATAATGAACGAAATATGTGCGAAGTTTGCGCATATTCCTGTATGTTAATAGTGAAAAATATCATCGGAATGACCCCTCTCGCACAAGCAACTATTGTTAATCCAAATAAATTGTTTAAACAAAACTTACTTATTTTTTTCGAGTAGAATCTAAATGTACAATAAAAAGTAAGTGTCCGTATTTTAAATTTTATAGTTACCCTCTTCCCACCTCCTAAGGAGTATATGGAGAGAGGACTTTTACAGTATTTGATTGCTCCCTATAAAATGTTAAACAGTTTTTGGAACATTTTTCTTACGACACCTACTTTTTGAGATTTTCCAGTGGATAACTTAAAATGGGTCACCCTGTATATACACAATTTTTTCCATTTTATTTAACGCATGGCGACTTTCGGTTAAGATACGTGCAATTTTCGTCGATAAAAATACATTACATTCCAGTTCGTTTTGCCTAATTTCGGCTGTAGCTGCATCCCCGAACTTGGTTGTTGCCAATTTCATAGCTTCTACTTCAGAAATTGCTCTTATTTCCATCGACGTAAACCTTCATTTCAGCTTTTTTTGAAGAAATTTTATTGAGTATTGACTGTAAATGAGAAAAAATTATCGATTTAATAATAAGCAAATTAACCTCCACAATATTGAATATAATTTGACAATAAATTGTAAAAAATAAAAAAATATTTTTTAATTTTAAAATTTAATACTAGGTGCAAAATTATCGATTAATTCAATATAAAAATTTGACGTAAAAGAAAATTCTTCTTTCTCGCAATAATTTTTCGCGCCATAACAATAAAAAACTACTTTTCTTTTCTTCCTTTTTTCCGTTTTTCTTTCATATGAATATTTTTTACTTACTTTCATTCTTGCAGTACGTTTCATTTTGCTTTCCAAGCTTAAGATTAGTAAATTGGTCAAATCGAAAACGGGACTGTTGTTCGTACAACTTTGAATGGATACTCTCCTACATGTTGATTCCCATTTATATACTAATCCAATTCTACGTTAACAATATAAAAAATATACGATCATCATTTACCCATACCTCTAATTACGAAATAAATATTTCTCAACTAAATTAGTTCTTATGTTGATCGATAAAAATAGGAATTTATGAATTCATTTTGTTCTTTCGTTAAACTACAAACATGGAAAACTTTTCACGAAATCACATTTGAATAAAACTAAACTACATTGAAGAAATCCCACAACTTTCTATTTTCTTGACACCTGCAAGGACAGGTAGGTTATGCACCTTAATCCCACAGCATAATTTATGGAAGTTTGATTTTCTATTTTCTTGTAACTGATACTTATTATAAAAATGTATTTACTTTAAGATGATCTATCAATTACTAATTTTGGAAAATCATCGCAAGTTCAGTAACTTCAATACAGACGAAAATTAAATTTTCTCTTTTTATATTACAAACAACATTTTGATTAAGCATACATTTTAATTCTCACACTGTTTCTGAAATACTAATTATATTATGAAACGTTTGATTTCACTTATAATTTATTTTTATTGACAATAAAAATTATTTAGATTTTTTGAGCCTCAACTTCCTTAACAATACAAAAAAGTTTTGATATAATAAACTACAAAAATATCTTCTTAC
>JABFQD010005443.1:0-10702 GCA_022817045.1 Psix sp. ZL-2020
CATATACAACAATATTATATTATATATATATATTATTGCAGAATATACTTATTATTATATTCTACTGTATAAAATTCTGTTTCTATTTATATTATTTCATTAGATAAATTATCAGAACCGAGTTAGTAATTTAATAACTACTTAAAATTAAATGACTCACTTCCAACAGAAAATAAATTCTTATCAGTTTTACGAAAATTCATTAATTTTAGTACTCGGTATTATTACAAATTACTAAATAATAGTAATAACAATGTAGTTACTAAAATATGAATGATTAATCCAATAAAATGAAATATCTAATTTGCAGTGACAATAACAATTAACTAATTGAAACTTAATCGTTTGAATGTTAAAAAGAGTAACTTTGAAAAGTTGCTAAGTTTATGTTTTATTTCGTTGACCAAATTGGAATAATGAAAGTTACCTGACAAGAATGAGCAAACGGGTGTGGTGCGCCTGGTGGCGTATAGATGCTATGAGCATGTATACATGGGATCCTGTATCCAGTTGTTTGAGGATGATGCCAGATTCGTCCGTTGCCTTCGACGGTGACCCCAATACCGGGCATGTTGACCTGGCCAACCTCGAGGACGACAGGTCCATTCCCCTGAGCCGTATGAATGTTGTGGTGTGGATCATGGACGTTGTGATGAGGATTATGCATGTTGTGATGCTGATTGTGAAGACCCGGGTGTACATTGTGCTGCGCGGGTAAGTGCTGGTGTTGCACCCCGGAGACGAGGTGGAACGGCTGCGCATACGGCTCGTCGTACCGGTAACGATTCAGTATGATGGGGCTTCTGGGAGTCATATGGTTTCGGGGCGATCGCCTTTGCGGCGCCGGTCCTAGTTCCCAAGGCGGCGAAGACGCGTGAAGAGATGGCGCTGGCGCCGGTGGAGTCGTCTCCCGGACTTCTATTCCTGAGACTGCACCGTTGCGGGATATTCGGCGACGCTTCCTCGAGGGCGATTCACTCTGAAAATAACATTCGTTTGGTATCATTATTCGACTGCTGTTATTTCTAACTCTAATGAGAAAATTATCTGTTTGATGCGATGGCGCTTTCGTATGTTAATGAGTTCTGCGTCTCCGGCTAAGAATTCGACAAAAAATGTAAATATTATTAATAAATGTATTTGTGGAAAAGTGGATTGTAATTAAACTTATCTCTATTTAACAGCTATGCTAATTGAATATCCCAAATTGAACGATACTTTACACTTCTGATAACCTCATTAAGGTTGTCTTTATTCCGACTATTGATGAATATTCCAAAAGATATACTTTTATCATTTTCCGTTTTCTCAATTAACTTTGTCATTCTTTTCTGGCACAACATATCAAAACCTAATTCAAATTAATCGACAGAGATAGACTCACCAAAACTCGTTGCTCGTTCATACTTGTCTCAAAATAGTTTCAGAATAAAAAAGTTAAAAAATAAAGTTGACTATATAATGTAGACATAAGTGAAGATAAAATTGAAACAAAAAAAGTTATTGATTTATATTATGTTTGAAGGTAAAAAGTTTGTTGATGTGTTCACGATCGAGCCGAAGTAAATTGATGTAACTTGATAATATTCATCTTCGTATTTACATTCATCAGTGCCGACAAAATAAAAACAATTACATTAGCACGTGAAACGAAACTGAATCGAAAATGCGTGCCATGTAGAAAATGGATTTCAGCTTACGTCAAGAAGTTTATCTCTTTATGGCAATGTTACTTTTTGCCTCTGTACAGTAAAAGCGAATTATTTTATGATTGAGGAGTCGTTTAATAAAGAACATATAATTACCTTTCTACCGTCGTCTTGACTAGGCTGTCTGTAATATGGAGGTGACGATTGTAATTGTACTGGGCTCAACTGATTCGAAGCTGAAAGAAAAAACAAAAATTCCAATAAAAATTGATGAAGATAAGTGACCAAGTTGTACCTATTAAAATATAGAAATAATCTTTTCTTTTAAACGAACTTAAATTTAACCGGAAAAATTCTATTGACCTCTCGTCACATGTGCTTCATTACTTCCCGAAATTCCAGGTAAATTTCAAAGGTTAATGAACCTTTACACAGCTATAAATAGAACTAATAAAACATTGCAAAGAAATATTTTGTCAATTTTTGGAATCCAGCCATTTATAGTAGTATTTAATTTCTATGTTGAAACATAATAGAAACACTATTTTTGTATTATGAAAATAAACCATTTTTTAATCATCCAAAAAGTTATTATTGTTATTAATAATAACTATGCTATTTTGTTGAACTTTGATATCCGTTAATTAATAATATTATTCTCGGCTATTTACATTTTTTAATGTAAAGCTTGTATACTATTAGAATCAATTTCAAAATATTTTTGAATTATTTTGATTTCAAATACGAAACAGTTCGTATTTATTGCTAGAGCTTAAAAAGGTTAAAAATATAAAAACAATTAAAATTTGAGCTTAATGAGTTTAAATATATCTTTAAGTGTCATTTGCTAAGCCTTGACTACATTTTTTCTTCAACTTCAACATAATCCCATCACAATACAAATGTCTAAGACTTTGGATAATAAACATGATTTGCGTAAAATGGAAAGTATAATATTCTTAAAATTTTTCCTAAATTCATAAGTTATGAGTTTAGTAATTTAGAAAATTGTAAAACCAATCGATTAAAACAAAGAGAAACTTATTTGTTTACGTATCTTATCTTGGAGAGCAGATAAAAGTACTTTCATAATTTTCGATTCACGGAAGATGGCGCTCTCAGAGGCACGCGCATACAATAGAATTCAAACACCACGTCATGACGTGTTCTCAATTTTGAAACAATTATGTCACTAGAAAAACTAAAAACAAAAATCAAAGACTACAAAGCAAAACTTGAAGATACATTTTTTAATCGAATCAATTAAAAAAGAATTTAATTCAACGCAAACCTTAAGAAGATTTCTTTGACACAACGAAGCACTGTATTCCAACACAACTTACATAACCTCCTCCTCATGATGTCGAGCACACAAATCACTTTGTTAACAAGCGTCACAAATTTAAAAAATTACAACGAGCAAAAGTTTTTTTAAATGACTCGAATTTGGAAGCACATGTGAAATTTGACAACAATGCCAGTCGGAGCAAAGCTGTAGCTTGTATGGTCTACACGAGAATGTTAGCCTTGGTCAAATGATTCACCTTGTGAACTACGACGAAAGTCCATATCTACCCCACTGCTCGGTATGCCTGGACTCAGGTTCAAGATAGGCCCTCTCATGATATTGTCCTAGAAAAAACAAAAGACGAAGAGCCAATGACATAAGTTCTAAAGTCGCATCTGCCTTTGGTGATAAAAAAATATAGGTAAAAAAAGAGAACAGACTATGTAAGTAGTTGGTAATGACTTTAATAAGCCACTCAGCTGAAGGACTCACCTGACCACAGATGTTAATATGCAAAGGTGGCGAGCTGCCGTTCTGGCCTGGAGCTTCTTGAACAAAGTGCCCGGACGAGACTCGTGTCTGCGAACTGGGCTGTGGGTTTGTCTTGTATCCAACACCCTGGCCACCTACAGCTCCGTGGTAGACGTCTTTGCCAGCTGGGCCTGACGAAGTGCCAACACCAGGACAGTCCCTGAACCAATCAAAAACGATAACGATTAATACACAGTCCGATGAACTAAATACTCTAAACTAAATTCACTTAGACTTGCTGTTATTACAGTGAATTATCAGAAACTCCTGCCATGATCTGAACACGTCGGAAGCTGAGTGAGAACTAAAGTGCCACGGCCCCTCAGGTCAAAATTTAGTCCGTTTCTTTTAGAAAGGTACAATTTGTTAGGGCAATAATCTGCCCTGAGATTTCCTAGTTCTGGGCATCTGCTCTTGTGACAGAATAAATGTCATGACCCGAGTGGCAGGGGAACAGTATGTAAAGTGTCTTACGATTCGTCACGCAGATTAAGATTTTTTTCTTTCACGTTTTTTCATTAATGCGACAGTATGAGACTTTAATTTCTTCTGTACTTCTTGAGCTTGATAGACACTTGGAAAAGATGATATTGTTTTTCATTATTGTTTTAAGAAAAATTAAAAAGACCACTTGTTGTCTTTAAGCTTCGCTACTTTGTCTACCAAAAATGAGGTGTGGAAATTTGAGGATTATTTTTAAATGCTGTGTAGATACTTGACTTGATTTTAATATTCATTTTTTAACAAGTTACACATGATTCAACATTTAACAGAACATTCACGTTTCTGCATAGATTGTAAATAAAGATTACTTCTCTGGAGAGAGACGAGGGGGTTTATTTTTTTAATAAAACGAACTGCATCTTGAGTTGCTTGATATTATGTACCAAGGCCCGGAAATCGAAAGATTCTTCATAATATTAAATATTTATATAGCAGTAGATTTATATTTATATAGTTTCATGTGTCCCAAATCGCACTGTAAACATGCACCTAATGTTGGGAAATTCCCAGCTTAGTCGAAGAGTACGTGATTTTTACGGCTACCTTTGCATGAACAATAAATCCAGGTAAATCTTTAAGACCCATTGACAGTAAGAGTTACGTTTACAGAAACATTGATTTGGATTATTGATTCAGAATTAATAAACGTTTTTTGTGCGCTTTTTAAGGAGATTACGAAAAATGATTATTCAATTGTCCGATTTCCGTATAGCTTTTTTGACCAATTTTACAGAACTCTTTGTGAGTGGGTATTCCAAGGAACCGCTCCTTCTTCGGGGTAAGACTATTTTCGCCGTTCAATTTTTATGATGAACCGAAGGATCAATTTGATCTTCATGCGCATGCGCGTATATTAGTGAAGTGGAGGAGAAATTTGTGCAATTAAAAACTTTTTTAACGCAACACATAATTTGCATACATTCTTAGACCATAAATCTCCGTTTGCTTACATATTTGTACAAAAACATGCAGTTTCAGCAACATCGTGAACTGTAAAAATTCTGCTTTTATGTTACTTGTTTCTCAACTATATTTGAATATGGTTAGGAATTTATGGTGTCTTTGTTATCGTGATAGATAATGATAAAATATTTGGACGGTAGTCAAAAAATTTCCATCGAGAATGAAAACAAAAACAATGATTAATAACGTTCAAAGGTAACTCAAACGTTGCCCGAATTTGCATTTCAGACATGAAAAATATCGATTCGTACTAATCATTATTACCTCTATAAAAAGACTTACTTCATGTGTAATGTGCAATATCTTACAATTGCCAGGTAAACACACAAATTTAGCTTTCAATAAAATTTCGTATTTCAAATGTTTTAATCTATTTTGTCAAATATTGTTTAAACACTAATTCCCTCTGTTTAAAAACCCATCAAATATTTGTACAGATAAAAATAGCGGCGGTGAAAAAGGACAAAAAAGGTGCCAGGATGAAATGGTTCTTTTTAATTCAAAATATCCTCAATTCTTATTTGGATCGTAAAGGATCTTTTCTACTGCAGATTCTTCAATTAAGTGAATTCCGCTTGTGACAAGTGTTTCGTGTAAAGTTAAAAAAAAAGAAATGTGAATGGCATGACTGAATGGCAAAACTGAAGTTCGAAGCAGCGCAAGACAAAATTTTAGTGGTTAGCCGCACAAATTGAAAACCTTTGCGTGGATGAAAATGCGTGTTTACACGTGTGTGTGCGCCGTGGGCCAAATTGTCGAGGAAGCTAATCGACGTTTGTCGAGCAGCACTCGATTGCAACACTTGCGCTACAATCGGCAACAGCAGCAGCGAGACGACAAAGCCAGCAAAAGTTATATCAGAGACGACGTATGCAAATTGACAGAAAGATAAAGACGAGTGAAAATTGATTTTTATTTACTGATTGATTGTAAATAAGTTAGTATTGGTACAAGTAAAATGGCGTTTACAAGTTGAAGTACAATTTAACACTATTAACAGTTAGAGTTTGAAAAAGTTACACCACAAAGAGTGTCTTAATCTATGCAGTAGAGCCAACGGTTATGAAGTTTTATTGTGGAATATTATCAAGTTCAGTATTTCCCCTGCGTATATGGTTAGTCCTAATGTAGCTAGTTGTGCCAACAAAAACTGTAACGAGGAAACAATGAGCACATTATAACTCGTTTCTTTTCCTCCTCATAACGCAGACAACGTCTAGATTGCTCAACATAAAATATTCCTCGCAACGTTATTTATTTTGGAACTCGGAACAAATGAATAATAACAGAATCATTGCATCGTCACTTTGTGACATCAAGTTGTATGTGGTTTAAGAATAGATTTAGTTATCAGAGTAAAAAGTGATTGAGTCACTAGAAATTGGTGAGAAGAGAAGTGATTTGGAAATAATAAAAACAAATAATGCAATTTCGCCGAAGCTCTAGGTTGTCGAGCCAATCAAATGTTGAATCCGTTGGATGATCGAAAATCATACTTGTAACCGTTTTTACCACATAATCAATGGCGTTGACTGAAAATAAGTGAAATGAGTGGTATAAACTGCAATCAATAACGCAAATCTTATTAGAGAATAAAATCACAGCCAAAAGAAATCCATTTTGGTTTGGAACTCTCAGCCATAATTCCAATTTCCTCTAATCAAAAATGTTGTATTAAAATGACAAAACGTAAAAAGTCAATCAAAAAGATATCCAATCGTTTTCAATTACACGTCATCTAATTGAATCAGTCCAATTGATTGCCGGCTACTGTTCATCAATTGGTTCTCAGATGTGTCCACATATACCTACACACCCACACATCTTCACAAGACCCAGTCTGTCAACGGGTTACACTTTTCAAAAGCCTAACTCCGCGCCAACACAGATGGCGCTGATAAAGAAAAGTTTGGGGGAGCGTACTCGGGCTATTAAAGAGATGGAACTTAAAGAGCGGGTGTGTGTAAAATAAAGTGCGCTTCGTGGGTGAAACACATCGTACCCATTATGGAATCGTGGTGGCGGCGGCGGTGGCGGCGGCGGCGGAGGAGGCGGTGGAATTTGTCGATACGGGTACTCCTTGTACTGCTGGCTGTGAGGGTGCTGCGGATGCTGGTTATGAGGGTGCCAACCCCCGCGGCCCCGGGACCCAGGGGGCGCGGCGCTGCCCGCGCCCACTACGGCCCTGAAGCGAGCCTGCATGCCACGATGCTGTTGACTTCCAGCAGGGCTGTTCATCCGACCCTTTTCCCTTTCAGCGCGTTCCTCCCTCCCTCCGAGAGCGCCTCGCTTCAGCCCGTTCACCCTCTTTCGCTCGGTCCTCCTCTTCTGTCAGCTTCACTTTTTCCTCCTTTTATTTCACATTAGTTACACACTTTTTTCAGCCTTCATTTACACTTGGCCGCAATTCGACCGACTGTCTCGTGTTTTTATCAGTATTGATACTAGTTTTAGTTGTCGTTTTTTCTCTGTTCTTTGCTTTTCATTTTCGCAGGCTTCTTTAATGGAATTAATCAATTGGGGGGGGGGGGGGGTAAAAACTGGGCTAATGAGATTTAATCAAATTGCACTTGATTCAATCGAACTTTCATTGAATTGTCAAATTTTATTCAGTTTCGGGATAATGGACCGGTTGCGTTCTAACTCTAACGCAATTTTAGCGACGGCTCTTTTATCTATCTCTCTCTGTTTAATACATTTGGAATAACTGGTTTTTAACGAGATTGTTTTTGTCGGGCGAAACCAGCGCGAAACTCACTTCGACATAGTTCGTGCATAGATAATTCGGTTTAGTTGATTTGTTTGCGAAATTACGAACAAAGTTGCTTTACAATTCAAATCGATAAATAGGCGAAGAAGCGGGGATTATTTTCAATTCAGACGGGGGATTCGTTGCGTCCGTTGGTGCTCGCTTGGCAGCGCGAGGACGCAATTTGTTGTAACTTTTGCGCTCGGAATTGACGATAAACAAACGGACGGTAATTTCTTCTACAAGTCGAGCGCGACTTGTAGAATATTCGACCAATCAGAGCTCGTTTCATATGGCGTTGCTTACTAGAAGCAGCCGGAAGCTTGATTATTGTATCCGGAAACTCAATTTTCAACGCAGCTTGAATTGACAATTTGAAATGAATTTTTTCAGCTGTCTCAAAAACACATTGCCACATCAGCAATGTCCTGACATTGTCCCTTCAAGACAAAAATCGTCAATATATAAAAGCAACATCGTTCAAACACAGTTACTAGCCAAAAGTTGTTAATTCTTGACTAAAAAACTTTGTTTGTCTTTGCTGGGAATTCTATTCAGAGTTGTTGACTGGATTCGTTTTGTCCGGCAAAATCTGTTTCGCAGTTGGCTTAAACAATTGTCAGAACTCGCCGAAGCAACAATTTCCTCGGCGTTCTAGAGAAACGGGCACAATTGATAATCCCATTAAAGAGCTCGGATAAATATTACTCGAAGCGCACTTAAGATGGGGTGCGTGAAATCGAAATGATTTCCGAAGAAAAGATCGACTCGTAAGCTCAGTCGGTCATACTTCGGCCAAGCGTAAACTGTTCAAGTTTTTATCTCGCTCTTATTTGTCAAATCGCTATTTGCCTGTACGCTTGTGCACATCTCTTTCTCTTTCTCTCTCTCTCTCTCTCTCTCTCTCTCTCTCTCTCTCTCTCTCCGTCCCTCTCTCCGTCTCTTTCGTTCCGTCTCCATTGCGCAGGTTCCTTGACAGTGTGTGTACGTGTGCGTGAGAGTACATGTGTATGATAAAGAGGATGCGAGGCTTTGCCTCGAGCGTTTTCAAGCGAATCGCTTTCGTTTCGGCGGCTTTCGACTAAGGCCAAACTCGAGGGACCAGCAACCTCGACGTTGCCAGATTGAGGACGTCGACGCAACGACGACTCGAACACATTCGTTTACCAGGACTCAACCCTCCGTCAACCAAGATTATCTTTATATCCCTCCATCCTTTTTCTCTTATTATCCAGATAACCACGACGATTGATCAATATTTATCACAGCGCGCGAGCACTTTAGTCTCGAGTGTAAGTCCAAGTACAGTGGAGTCTCTCGTATTCGAAAAGTCTCTCTTTTGTCAGACGAATTTGAGTTTGTTCTAATTAAACAGTGCTATTGAAATGATCTTTTTGTGCGCACCTGGAATGAATTGCGAATGCGATTAGCATGTTTTGAAATCATTTTCAAAGGCAAAATATTTTGCCACGCCAAGATAAAGCGGACGATTTAATCCTGGCTTTTTAGATACCGGAATCGAGATAGCGCGTTATCTGGGCGCACGAAATAATGTTAGAGCCGCGTTTCGTAATATCATAACATGTGGTTATCTCGGCAGATGCTGCCTGATAGAGCGGTTTCCAATTTACTCTTCCTAATGCCTTTTCCCAAAATCGTTGCAACTAAAAAAACGACATCTATCAATCCGGTTGATAAGCGAAAGCAGCCTTTCGTTTGCGTATCTTATCGTTGATTTTGAATTTTTAACATCATGACGCACTTCGCGAGTAGAAAACACTCCGGCGAGTCAAAAGAAAAAAGTGTTACGGAGAAAGAGAGAGGGAGAGAGAGAAGCTGGTCAATAAAATTGCGAAGTTTGTTTATCAGATTCGCTGCTTTCTGAAGGAGGCATCGATCTACAAGCGGATTCGAGAAATCGAACCAAATATCGTATTGTCAAGGTATCAGCAATATCGACATCATTGTAAAAGGATATGGCGTCATAACCTTCTCGATAAAGCCTCTTCAGTGAGTTGTAAAGAATATCCAGAGAACACACAGTCAAACAACGAGCGAGAGAGACGAGACGAGGTGTTTGGGTGTGGGAGAAAGAGACCGCTAGTAGATAAAGACAGTCTTAATTGTATCGTCGATGCGCATCTAAGAATCATAGACAATTTTATGGTGGAAGAGCATAAGGGAATGCGGGCTGGTGGGAAATACGGGTTTCTTAATTGTTCAAATGAATCAGTCTTTTTTGTTGAATAGGACATTTGTAGTATAAGTTTTCTAGGTGAATTCTGTAACGTTGACGATCATTTATGAAATCAATTTACTTGTTTAAGCCGAAGGCTTTTTTGTCATTGAAACAAATTAAGTAATTGAAACTTTACAGATTAATATGTACGAGTATTCAAATGATTTCATTAGAACAATCAGTATGAGCAAAATATACTTTGGAAAAAGCTGCGCATGTCCTTTTCTTCTCTCGCACTGCCCACAATCCCTTATAACCTGTAAGGTGAAATGTAAATAGTTGATCGAGTTAGAACAAGTGTGCTTTTATTTTATAGCAATTTCAAGAGCGTTAGTTAATACGGTTGACGGAAATTAAAGTGGAAATAGAATTAGAAAAAATATAGTGAAAGTATGATTTGGCACTAGTTCATATCTGCTATTATATCTGAACAAACATCTATATTAGAATGTAATGTAATCATCTGCAGTATAACTTTGTTATCTACTTTTATTTTTATTTTTGCAACCAATATTTTTGTTTAATACCAAAGATGTCAAAGTACTCTTTGACCGGTCATATTTAGTTTCCTTTTCCACGATTGATAGATTCATTTAAAGTGTAACATTTCAACTTTTAAATAATAAAATAAACGCAGATCAATTTCAATAAATATTAAAATAAAACAAATACACTTGTACTGACAAACACAAAACGATTTTTCAGAATCAAACTCAAATTCACCAACGTTAGTCAATCAATTTTATATCAAATCAAAAACAGCTTTTATTAAAAACACG
>JABFQD010005444.1:0-10702 GCA_022817045.1 Psix sp. ZL-2020
GAAGACTGTCTTTGATTTTCTTGTAGCAAAAAAGTATACAATAAATTATATGATTTTATAAACTAGATTTATGAGTTTAATGAAATCTAATATTATAACTTACATCATTATCAATTTGTTATCAAGAAAGTTAACGGCATAGTTATAATGTCGAGTATTGCAGAACATTCTTGAATGTTACGGATCGATTTAAATATTGTAATTTTAAATTATTTTTATATCCAAACACATATTTTCGACATTTTTCAAATGTTATTATTATAAGAAAAGCAGTTGAAACTATTACTACATTTATAAAATTAATTATTAATTCGTATACACCTATAGTGTTTTTGTTTTTTTTTCGTGTAAAATACTTAATTTAATTAATTAGTAAGTTTTTCTATTTTCCTTTGTGGTCAAAATGTATTTCAATTTCATATTTTTATTTCATTTTAAATATATTGTTTTCATTAGATATGCACTATCAGACATGCATATAAATCAATTTTAAACGAATGTTTTATTTTCTGGTTTCTTGCTTCGTTCATGTTATTCGTATTGTAATTATTCACACTTCTCGTCTGATATAAAATGAGATAATTTTCTTCCGATAAATATATCTAATGAATTATTTTATATTATTAATTATAATATCCTATTATAACAAGTGCGCATCTCACGTGCTCCAATTTTTTGTATGAAATTCTTTTCTCCAAACAGCTCCTAAAAAATGTGTGTAGTAATGTATATGAAAGTGAAGGGATTAGCTGAAATTTTTTCAACAGCCCACTTTGCCTAATTAGAGCGCTAGAAAAATCAACAACCGTACGTGAAATGTAAGGTGATGAATGGCGGAACCAATTATGCTTTTTCACGTCGAATCATAACTTATATCAAATAGATCCTTCATCAAATCACTAAATAAATTGAATTTTAAATATGTACAATAATCTACTTTCATTTCTATCATTTTCCAATTTCAGAGTTTATGTCATTGCACTATTGAACTTTCTTTTTTAGTGCAAATGTAAATTAGAAATCGGAATGTTATGTTTCCTAAATATGTTGGTGGATGTAAAAAATCATCGGATTATGATTAGGTGTGTCTTATTCAATTGTAATACTTTCGTCACAAAGAAGAGATTTGAATAATGTTTCCATTTCCTAATTAACTGTTCAGAAAAAACATTCAAAATCTAAAAAATAATAAATCAGTTATTTATTTATGCAACAATAAAAAAAAACCCAGAAGTATACATATTTACTATTGCCATATATTTGCCATTTAAAAAGCATCGAATAATCAAATCAAAATAGTCGCGATCAAAATTCAAGAGTATGTAAAATATAAGTTCAATAGTCACGCCACTGATGTGGAAAATGTGCAGCAACATATGCACGACAATCGGAAATGTATTTTATCTGAATTAGCATGTCTGTTTTGTGTACTATTACAAAGCGATTTGCAATAGACGCCTTGGCATCAACCCAGACAGTCGTGTCATAATCAAACAGTCTTATGTCAGTGAACATCACACAGGCTCAACGACCCGTTTGCGTACAGAGAACTTGACTTTAGCGATCGACAAATGATGTGCAATGATCGTGCACATCACAGTTTCATAACGGCCGAAAACACTTTATTTCTCTGCTGTTCCTGTTGTGCATTTCCATAAATCTCTTGTTCGTAATATAAATACATTGAACTGACAGTGAGAACCCGAACTCAATATTTTCTTTCACCTTTTAGATCGGTTTTTCTCATGAAACGATGAGCTACACGAAAGACTAAACGCGAAGCGCACATAGATCACTTGTTTGAAGCGCGAAGATATTTTCATAGCGATAACTTTCTCCGTGTAGCATTTACCAGGATCAATGAAGCGACGTAAAATCGATTTACAAGCACAATGGCTTAAAACAAACCAATTGCATCACTGTAATATGCATTAAATAATACGCCGCACAAACTGCAAATCAATTCCAGCAGCAGTTTGAGTGCATAAATATTTGCAATTGATATTGAATTCATTACTTAGCTATGCATTTCTTCGGGAAAAAAAGACATTCAAAACAATGGATTTGAAATTTAAATCACAAGGCCAACTTTTTCACTTAAGAGTATCATTTCTATATAAAATATTTTGAACAAAGGAAAAAAGGAAAAAAGGTGTGCCTGACTAAACATAATACGATACTACGCGCGAATCGCAGACGCGCACTAAACAACGCTCACCTACTCATCCATTCATGACGACTCTTCATTGATAATTTGAACGAGGAAACACGTTCTCGTTGTAACGCCAACTCTGTGGCAACGAAAGTCATTTTCTTTTCATGGTCAGCAGCGCTCGGGTTCAAAGAGTCGTCTGATTATCGGATATTAGCGGTCACATAGTATTTTGACTGCTCTCATTTCGAAACTTTTCCTTTCATTTTGCTATGCCGGATAAAAAGAAAGTAACAGGTATGCAGTTATCCTATTTAACCAATTCCATTCAGTTTGTTTTCGTTTCTTTTTGCTTTTTGTGCTCTTATTTCTGACATAATGCGAGATCAAATCGATAGTCATACGATACATTTAAAACATTTTCTGCTTATTTGATGAATTAATTTAATTTTTCAAGCCTATAGGTGGTGACGTAAATGCGGTTTATGAATATTTTTAATTATGTAAAGCCATATTGTATAACTTATTTTAGCACGAGAAGAACTCGTCGAAAGTTTACAAACACTCGATGTTATAATTATTTTTTCACAATAATGCATAAACATTTTATTTTTGTTACTTATCACACCCGGATATAGGCTGTAATTTCATTCCTTTTTTAGTACAATATAGGATACCTTGTCAACAAATTTATTATTCAATATCTTTTTTGTTATTTGTTTGATGTGTATATGTTTTGGACTGATATAGAATTTAATATATCATTTTTTTCAAGTCATGCTAATTTCGTGTTTCTTCAATTTTTTAATCCTTTTCAGAAGACAGAATTATTAATGAAACGGAAGAATGAGTGTAAAAAATGTTTTTCTTCAGTTGTAGCGATCTAATTCGAAACTGATTTGGATAAATATATATTATCTATTTTAAAAAGTCACTTTATCAGTGTTCACCTTGTTATTATTTTGTTTTCCTTCTCTGAGTCATAACTTGAATATATCACTTTTTAAACAATTATTTCACTGTAATGATTTATAGTGAAATGATTTATAGTTTTCATTTTTTTACATTCTTAACAAAAAGAACTGAGTTACGTTAAATTTAATGATGAATTTATTCTATTCGGGAATAAACGGACTTTAAAAATCTTATTGCAGAAATTAGATGTGGTTATAAAAAATCAATGTTAGTCTATTGTAAGTTTTTACGAAGTATTATTTATTCTTAAAAATAGTGTCATTAATTACTAAAAGTTTCTTAACAAAAATAGTAGAATTCCATTTTCATACGTGATAAAAAATATTAAATTTAAATATAAACAAATATAACAATACAAAGCGCTACTTCAAACAATTCAAGAATAATATTCCATGAATTACATTTTTTGAATACTTCATTTTATTACAATTTTGCAATACTGAATTTTATTTCACCTAAACGAAAAATCGACTTTGAATTTAAATCACTATTTTAAACTACATAAAAAAATACTCGCAATTGTTAAAATTGAATCATTTAAATTTATTTGCCATTCATTTACATTAAACTGAATCTGAAATCACAATCTCTCTAATGAATTGTCCTCACGGTCTATGAATTTTCGCATAAACTTGGAACTGCCTTTATGTAACTTCATCAAGCAATTAGTATAGTTTCTTTACTAAATTTATTGAAATTATAAAAGAACAGTTTTTACAACGTACCATAATTCCAACACTTCTTCATTAACTTAAAACGCCATTTAATGACTTCTAGCCTCTTCATCTCACACATTAATTAAACAAAGACACCCGAGTGCCTTTTTTCATGGTTCTATCAGACAAAAAACTTATTTAAGAATTAAAAATCTATACTCCTAAATTTTGTATTATCAATTACTTTTATATGAAATCAACCGTTAAATTTGTCTCACAAAAACTACTAGCTGAACTACGTTCATTACCTTAGTTCCCCATTCATTCTTAACCTCGGAAAATGATAAAATATTTAGTATCGAATTAAAAGGCAGTGACAATTTGTTTGTCTTCTAGATTAAATTCGTCAATTGGTCCAATCCCGTTTTCAAAAATGCTACCAAAAAATAAGATATTTGAAATGAAGCATCTACACTGCATCTCGATTACTCGAACAGTGCAGCACATTCTTCTCACGGCCCTCTATGGTCTCAAGTATATATCCGTCTCGGGATATCGGTGTAAAATTTTCCAGTCTCATATCAAGCGTAGTTATCTTGTTCGCAATGGTCCCATATATTTGGCAATGTCCCTGATCACGCTGATTTGGCAATGGCCATGTCCAGCCCCATGGGAACCCAATTTGTGAGTTCCCAAACGGCCATGCGAGCGGTGCCTTACAAGTATTCCAGTCCCCCCTACTAACCGCGAAGCCCCGTGCAGGTTATAAAGGTCCGTCGACTCAACTATCCAACTGCACTCTCTTAGTGAAACTCTTACAGGATTATTCTTAAATACTCATTTCTTTCCTCAGCGTTTCCTCGCAAAATGAGGATTGTGTTACTGGTATGAAATGTTCATTTTTATAAACATAACAACTTCGTAGACTGTACTAACTCTTAGATAAGAAAAGATAACGCGACTAACCCATTTACTATATGGTTTATGGTTTTCTCTTTATGGTTATTTGCAATGTATAAACTAGAATACGAGTTTTAACGATTTACAAATTCGCAATTGACGGTAATTGAAAATATAAGACTGGTAGCATTAGATACATTAGACCTAAGGTTTAGACTGGCTTGATTTATCTTATTTATAGACATTAATAGTGAAGATCAAAAGTGATGATTTTTGTAGCCTCACATTCGTTGATTGGATACATTAAAAATCAGAAGATACTGGTGTATGAAGTGGTCCTGATAAAGTGAAATGTGCACGTGCAAGAATATTTTTTTCGTTCGGTTCTAAAAGACAGTGTGTCTATTCTTCTGCGCAGAAAGTGACAATTCTTATGATATTTAACATCATTTCACATACTCGTGATCGCGACAGAGATAGTGCCTCTAAACAATTGATGTATTGTTTCTTGACCGACTCTTTCTTCTTATTCGGAAACATTTGCAAAAAGCGGTCAGTAATGTTGTCATATCAAAAACACCGCATCACGAAAGTTCTAGCAACTACCGTCCAATCTCATTTCGATTTCATTTCTGTTTTACGACACCTCGTTATTCCTCAGAAGTTCGTGTAGAATATATTTATGGTTCATCGCTGTAATAAATTCAGTTTTCACAAAGTTCGATAAATAAAAAAAAGTAGTTTTAATGGTTATTTAGCTGAAATAGAAATCTCAAAATAGCAACAAAGTCAGCAATGGAGTTCAGTTTTGAGAGGAAAATATGAAATAATTTGAGTTGTTACATTCCACTTGACTTCATAATCAGTTTGAATCGAAACATCTTTTTTCGTGTACGTCGATGCTTAATTAGCTCGCGTAAGTTCTCCTTGCCAATTACGTCGTGTAAGTTACTCTTAGGATAACTCAATAGACAATGTGTAGCTTACGAAAACGATGCATAGTGAGATTACAGTGAAATGATGTCCCGATACATGTCCGATGAAGAAACGCGGGATGTTGCATAAATTAGGATTGATGGATCCCAGATTAATGAATTATAGGAGTAGCTCGTGTTGACATCGCTACACCTTGTAGATTCGAATTATGACAACGGCTAATTTAATGGTCATTCCAATGATAACGTCAGGCGTGAATGACATAGCATTGTCGCATCGGCTACACGGTAGCGGAAAACAAACATTTCATTAATATTCAAATAAACTGGTATTACTGCTTTTGGTAAATAGAAAGTTAACATGATCTGTTACATATAAATACGTACACGTCGAGATGAATGTGTGAGTAAGCGCGTGACAAAAAAGCAAAAAAAAGAAAACGCGGAACCAGGGTGCTACGATTTTCGCGTTAAACGGTTTATAATTTTCTGTAAACGACGGTTCAACGCTTAAATGGGGTTCTTGAGCAACTGCCGTTTTGTATCGTAATAAGAAAAAGCATTTTTTCTCCTCTGACAGTAATTTCATTAGTTTTTGATTTGAATAATATTGGTAAAGCATGTTAAATAGTAAATTAGCCAAGTTACTATTCAAAATGCAGAGATTGCGTTTGTCAAAAGATAATTGTTCGACAGAGAAATCCTACGTACGCTTTTACACTTTTTAAAAGCAACATTTTAGAAATTCTAGAGAAATATTATCATACAAATTGTTCCAATTATGAATGGTTAAATGTGTTTCTCGGTAATGCTTGCTTTTGTTACAATAGGAGATTGCACTGTGACTCAATTTTTGAATTTATGTTGTGAGGAAAGTACAATCCGTCAGAAGTGAGAAAAGATTTTTTATGAATGATCGCTATTGTATTACACTTTGTGTTGGTCAATATCATATTCAAGGTTATTGGAGTTTTTCTCTTGTCTCAAATCAAGTTAAATTCATTTTATGTATGGATTTATATGTTCCAAACAAAACAAAGAATTTGCACATTGAAAAACATGGTTAAATTAGTTGAAGATGTTTTTATCCTTTATCAAATGTGTTCTGAAATTTATTAATCGCGACAACGCTTTCGTAAGTGATGGAACATTAATGTTTGTTTTAAACGATTGCTTTATTTGTAATGAATATTCAAAAGCGTTTGAGATGCAATACTATCAATACTGAAATTAAATTTATTTGATCGAGCAAGGCAGGATTAATTAAAGGTTACGAATAATATAATGGATTTCGCATTTGTTTTCTTGAATCGTATATGAAATATATTTCACAAAAAATATTTCGCAAGATAAAAAATGTTCTTTACATTTATGAACACTCTATGACTGTATAATTAATACTTAGCGTCTATAGAAAGCAGTAGTACCTTTTTAAATTTGTATTATAATACTATAAACTTAGAAGTAGTTTTCACTTTCAAACACCTGATAAGAAACCCAACTTTTGCAGTTATAAAATCTTGACAATTGTTGTTTCACTCACACTGAGAAGTGCTCTTTATACTTTCTGTAAGTTTGTATTAAAATTGAACTGTTTATGTATACAATGCCACATAAGAAAAGAGATAATGCTTGTTCTGTAAACTGAATGAATGTAAGACAAATCTTGATTAATATTCTACGAAACAGTGAACGAAAGTTTTAAGAAAATACCAAATTACCATCTCCTCGTAAAAAACGTTTAATTCACTTAATTCAACGTCGCAAATACCCGTATAAACAGCGTGAAATTACACAGTTAGATTCGTTTGCACTGTAAAATGTAGCTGTTCAGTTTTCCCGTAAATTGGCTATGAACTTATTCTGCAAATGACGTAGGATAAATCAATTTGTGTTCATTACTTTTACTGCACATCACGTTCGCAAAATATTTTGTCTATAATTTATTCTAACTCCACTAATTGGGAAAATTTTTTGCGAGTTTATCACATGATTAAAGTTTTAATGTAATTTTCTCGTGTATGCAAAACAATTTCCGGCATTAATCAAAAAACTTGAAAGGCAAAGCGAGAGTCGTGGAGTATTTTGACGTTGGCAATATTACGTCCGAAATTCGTTCTCAAAATATATAGAGAGAGAAGAAATATGAAATTAAGTCGAGCAACGTAATGCTTTTGGCAAGACTTTTTATCGATTAACAAATATAAGTAGTGCTTTCATTTGCTGCGAAATCCTGTTATTAATTAATGCAATCACAGTGTCCAAAACGTGCTGGTCATATTGATGGCTGTCGATTTTCTGTATTCAAAAGGCCTACTTCTATTGCGGGAGTCTCAATGACGGAGAAAATTGAGACTTGCGAAAGTGAACCTAACGCGTTCACCTCGACAACCAGAGACCTTTCTTAACACTTTCCTTGGACAAATTGTGAATAGCTACAGATTGCTATCTATGTCTCGCATCGTTCACTTCATACCGCTGCGATTCGATTATGTCAAATAAACTGAGTCATAAACAATAATCATCTTAAATTGCAGACTTCAAACGTGCCTTTTTATCTAATATTTTGAAGTAACGAAGAGCAATTGGGGACTTTCAATTGAATTGAGATGTAACCAGAAATGGAAAAGCAAATTGAGTATCTCATATGTCAGAGTGTCATATGTTACAAGTAGGAAAATGTAAACCAAAAAGATAATTTTGATTTTCAAAAAAATTGATCTTAAAATTGGATACATTTTTTTTTTTTTTTTTGAAACACTCTTAAGAATTCATTTCAATCGATCACAAAATAAATTAAATTAACACGACAGAGAAAGTGACGAGAGATTCAGAAAATAAAGCACCAATGAGTGCGCTATCTGCGAACCGCAGCTGTTGGCCAGTGTGAACATTTTTTCAGCCGCGGGAAATAAGAAAAGCACAGCGGTACCACAGTTATTGCCGTGTTGACGAACCATTAATTTTTTCACTTCACCATTGCAATCGCAAAGTTCAAAGTTACACTGTCATAACTGAGTGAAATGGTTTCACATAATTCATCTGTAAATGGGTCATTTTTACAATCACGAGAAAAATCGCTGTTAAATGAAATTTGATTTTCGAAAGAAGCAACAGTCATTAATCCAATCAATTAATTTCATTTTTCATGACGAGCAATACTTAGATTTCTCATTAATAAAAAATATTTGATGTAATCAAAATATTTGAAAAAGTCCAAATACAATGTAAAACAATTCCGTGAATAATGGAAAAAGATAGTTGTTTCATGTTACCAAAAGTGACAGTTATCCAACATCAGAGCCAGGAAAGTACAGGAATAATTTTCGAAGCAAGATTAATATGGGCAGATCGTCGAAAGTGACTCTACTAGCTTATTTTGTTACTATAAATGTCAAAGGATTGTCGTAATTGTTAATCAACTATCAAACATATAACAGTTTGTAATTATGTAATGACTGATCGATTCCGTGGAACAACAGAGTATGGAAACGATCAGGTTTTGGTTCTGGTACAAGCTAGTGGGTTTAATCTCACAAGTTTTCCTGTAATTAATCGAAATATTGACGCGAAATTATAATACAGGACTTTGCGGAATGCGATAGTAACAGTGATAAAAAATTATCGCAGTCATTGAATTACCTAATAAACGATCTATGGTTACAGCCGCCTCGATGTGGGACTTCGAATATCTCATTAGCTGACAATTATTAAGACGTTTTTCAAAAGATTTGCGCAAGCGCTGACAATCCGTATTGTCCGTGTTCATTCCTGTTTAATTGTTGATTTGTTAAGTACACTATATGATTATGCCCGGACGGTACAATTTTTCAAACCATTCGATAATTTCATGTTTAATGATCTAATTGTGTTTATTCACAATTTGAGAATAATAAATTCAAATAATGCTTTATTACAACTCCGAAGCATGTAATTTATTACATTATGTAATTTTCAATTTTACTCGACACTGTTGAAATGATAGTGATTTCTATAATAAATACTGAAATCCATAATCAATAATTCTAGCCATATATTTATTCATAAATTAATTTGACATTATTTGTTTATGATCATTATTTCGGGAAATTTATTACTGATATTTAATCTGGCAAATTTTCATGAAACCTCGTAGTTGGAAGAAATAACTTTTGATCCCACATGTTGGATCGTTGTTTGCTAATTTTCTGCGAGGTGAACAAATGATGTTTCTCCTCGTGCACAATCCAGAGAAAAAAGAAATTTCGCCCGTCACGTGTTATTCGATGAAGCTCATGTCTAGAATCATAAGATCCATTACGCAATAATTACGTTACAGTACACAGCAAGCAATGCGTTGTGACCAGATTGCATCGTATTTCATTCACAAAGTAATTGTTATCCGTGCATTGAGTAAAAAACTGAAATTGTGATTATGCCAATTGTTCAAAGTCGTAAAATTGAACGCAATAATTTGGCTGGGGCAACGGTTATTTCTAATATACTGAACAATGAAATGTTTTAAGTGTTCTTGCTATTTATTACGATATTGTTAGTAATGGAATTTATTGCTTCTTTAGTCAGGGCACTAAAGATTAATTAAGTCAAATATATTCAAACGCCAACTAATTTCGCGAAATCGATTACTATAAATCATAACTGTATATTTGTTCATTTCATATGTCCGAGCCGCGAGTTAAGTAATAACGAGATAATGCAAATAAACATTTTGAAGTGTTCGATTGATACATAATCCATTAGTGCTTCTTTATGTAAAAATATACTAATAAACCTTAATCAATGAGATAAAATTCGAATTTCATACACGGCAACGCCACCAACGAATGGGAACAAATCAATTAATCCGCTCGATGCGAGATTCTTTTCTGATTTACTAGCTGCCGGTCTGAATGATAGCGTGGAAAAAATGGAGGAAAAATGTTAACATGTTATGACTTTTTATCTCAGTAAACGGTTTCATTAGCTCGTTGTAAAGCCCCCCCCCCCCCCCCCCCCCCCCCCCCCCCCCCCCCCCCCCCCCCCCCCCCCCCCCCCCCCCCCCCCCCCCCCCCCCCCCCCCCCCCCCCCCCCCCCCCCCCCCCCCC
>JABFQD010005445.1:0-10701 GCA_022817045.1 Psix sp. ZL-2020
GATCTTCGCGGTAGCTCAATAGGCAGTAGGTTAGATGGTGTCGATTAAAAAAAGGCTCTGAATCATCGACAGAATAAGAAGATAAAGGCGCCCCAGCGATATGGGGGTCGCCGATGACTTTGCACCGAGCTTCACGCAAAAGCCGAAGCTCCGTCAAGAGGATGAGGGTAATAGGCTAATTTTTGAATGTCAGCTGGTGAGCTCCCCGAAACCGGATATTACTTGGTTCCGCGGAGAGACACAGCTCAGTGAGGATGGCAGGACGAATTTCAAAATCCAGAGCGTCGACACTAATAAATTTCTGGTGGTGCTTGAACTCGATGATGTCATTGAGACGGATGCCGGCCTTTACAAGGTCAAGGCCAAGAATAAGATGGGCGAGGTTGCGGCTTCTATAAACCTCAACTTCAGCCGTAAGTCGTATTTGATTTTAATTTTAATCGTATTTCACTTTTCGTCATGGTTTGTACCATTTCTACTGTGAATCAAGTTTTACATCCCTTGAAAATTGTACTCGTTTGACCTTTTCGAAGTTTAATAGAGTTTTTAATGAGTTTTTTAATTAAAAAATTCACTAAAAACTGTATTACATTTTCATTCGTACATTATTTTTTGTATGTGTAAAAATCCGACTATTACATTATAATTAACATAAAATTTCAATAAAAGAAAAATGATTTTCTATTTTGTACTTTATAAACATAAAATATTTTTTACTCTATTTGTTTTAGTTTAAAAAAATTAATATGATATTCCCATTTTTTTCACATTGTTTCCATAATATATGTAGAATTATAAAATTAAGGTTAATTCATTTCTGTCCACATTATTCATTGTGTAATGCCACTACATACAATATTATAATGTTCCTTATTCGAAATTTTATTTAATATAAATAAACCATCAATTATTTCATTATACAATATAAACATAATTTAATGTTATATTTACTTCTGTAATAGTTTATAATAAATAATTATTTATAAAGATATTTACTTGCATTAATTTTTCAAATTTGAAGTTCATATCTTTGCATGATAATTAGTATTATTATATAAAGTAAGAACTCAAGTCTTACTTTATTTTTTTCTTCAAGTAGAGCAAACGTTTCCTATTTCAAATATATGAAATTTCGAATCGATAATTTACCTTAAATAATCTCTTTCGATGTGTTATAAGTGTTTTTAACAAACGTTATATTTTCCAGCCGTGGATGAGCCTAGAGAGAAGTAAGTTGAATAAGAGTTGTCTGAAGAGTGATAACGACAAACGTGTGTTGCTTCTCGCAGGGCTCCCGATGTGCTTTTTGAATTTTGTCTCTTTCGCAAAATATAATATAATCCGAATAGACACGGCACGAAATAATCAATCACCGAACCATTTTTTGAACAAATTTAAAATGCTGAGATCTTTGAAGAAAACATTATTAGAATAAACTTTTAAAAATGAGGAACATTTGTTCAAAAAAGTGCAGTCATGTGTAAATCTAACATATTTCAAAATTCATGAAAATCTCGCTGCTTTGCTTATTATGCTGTTGAATTTGTTATTTTAGCTGCCGAACAAGTATCGAAACGGTGAGTGTGCCGCTTATGCGACTTTCATCAGTTCGTTCTGACTTATTAATAACACCGTGCGCTCACTCAAGCTCGTGTACGTACGCGTGTGTATATGTACATTCACAATACTCAAAATAAAAAGTGTGAACATTGTTAAAGGACTGATGTTTTTTTGCATTTTCCATAATTTTCTCATTTAATTCGACGCTATTTAACTTATTCCACGACTGTCTCAATTAAACCCTTTGATTAAGTTTGAGAATCCTTTTAATATAATTTAAAATTTTTTTGAAAGTGAATGATATATATGAAACACATTTTTTTATGTTTATTTTTCTTATTATTTGTAATTTATATTTAAGTAAATATAATTATAATATATACATCCAAAGAAAAATATGAGGACACGTAGTCTCTAAATATTGCCCTATATGGTCATAAATACCCCAATTATGGTTCCATATCTGACTCATAGATGTATCAGTAGTGTCATTCATAGAGTCATATATAAAACTTTGGGAATTTGTGATGAAACAAATACGAAATTATATAATCGTTGCGAAATATATATAGTGTATATATAAGATATATGATGTATATATCGAGTGTAATTATGTTGCATGTTTCGACATAAATGCTTCATTTTTACCAAGAAAACAAACAAGACTTGTCTCTTCTTCGTCAGACGGTCCAATTATTCCACCCATTAATTCAAAACCACCTTCTAACAAGCGAATTTAACTACAAATTGTCGAGCAAAGTTTATTATAAATAAACCAGCCGTTCGTTCTTGGAATTATTGTGTTGGGTTTTATGGTGTCCTTGGCATGAAATGCGTACCCCCAAAATAATTTGGTTCGAATAACACGATGAAAAATCGTCGATCCATGACTCGCACAATTACTGTATCTTAACAAAACTAAAAATGTATTATTTGTTTTCCAGTAGCATGACCGCATCCAGAACAAATTTTGGATTGTGAAACTTCTCGCGTGTGCTAGAATTAGTTGAACTCGCTAAAAAACTGCTTTTTCTTTTCTAGACAAATCGACGGTATCGCACCGACTTTTGCGAAGAAGCCTTCCATCAGGCAAGAAGATGACGGCAAAAGACTGCTGTTTGAATGTCGCATTACGGCAGATCCTACGCCAAAAGTGTCGTGGTCTCACAACGGGAACGCCGTGACCGATTCGCCAAGACATAAGGTAATAGTTGCAACCGATCGCAAGATCTGTTACGCGATGTTTCTCAATATTCGTCCGCTGCTTCAAAAAGACCGAGCGTTGAAATTAAAAACACGCACTAACAGGGTCGTAAATCTTTCACGCTGTAAACTCTTTCATTCAAAATGTAAGAAATGCACGGGCAAATAGTTGGAACAACTCCAAGATCCGTTGTGTCAACAGAATATTGGGGTTAAAATAATTTAAAAGTCGGTAGTCGACACTCTTTCACTGATTCGCGTTTCAGTTCAAGTACTTTGAGTTTTATTTCTTTTTTCATTGCACAATTTCTTTTGACAGCTGACCGTCGACAAAGATGGCCACTCATACTTTGCAACGCTTGAAATACAAAATGTGACTGTAGAGGATGCTGGCAAATACAAAGTCACAGCAAAGAATGAGCTCGGCGAATCGAACGCCACGATATCCCTGAACTTCGACAGTAAGTGACTCTCATTTCAAGTCCCGAATACTTGAGATAACTACAAGTAATGTAATTAGTAACTATCCATGCATATTAACTCGGGATGTATATCGATCAATCAACCATTACTTATGTTCCGTGGATCTCCACTTAGTCTGCACTTATATTGTCAATTTTCTATTAAGCAATATTACTTTGTCAAGTATAATTATTTATCATATATACATCACTGAGAAAAAAAATTGACCATTGTAATTTTAAAAATGAAGTTGGCTATTTGGATTAGTATATAATTTATTTATTTATTACCACGAGCTATTATAGTTTTATGAATTCTAAAAAAAAAAATACTTATGAAAAGAGAAATAATTGTATCTATATAAAACCAAAAAACCAACTACAAAATATAATTTAATTTAAAATACAACCATATTTACTCGATTTAACGTTCCTGTTATTATGTTAACAGTAGACCATTATAAAAGTTTCAACTATATAAGTGTAATTAATAGAAAAAAAATTTCTCAGTGTAGCATGATATGAGATTACTATATATGTTCCTTGATTGTTCTTTAAATATATTGACAAAAGTATACCGAATATTCGCTGATTAAACGTGTACATAAGTTTTGCTGAGGAAATCATAACAATAATCTAGTATACTTTTGTTAGTTATACGTTTGATTACTGTGTTCTGTTTTATAGTGAACATTCCGATCAGCTCGATAAACCAGAAATAAAGAAAACGATATACAACCCTGCAGTCGAATTCATCGAATTAAAAAAAATCACTGCGTGTCAAAGTAGATAGTTCCAAATAATGATGTTATAACACAATATATTAACTTACCGCTGCTTAAATGATAATTAATTAGCGCACCATGACCATTTTAAGGCAACCAATATACTGGGCCATTCCAGTTTTTAATTAGACACTACGATTGGTTGTCACTATCATGGTGAAAGTGAAAGATTTTTATGGCGCAGTTACTCTAGCTTCATGCCATAAGAGCTTCGTAGGTTGTTGCGCAGTAATTGCGATTTTGATCAATCGGATTGGATGTTTGGCGTGTATCATTAAAACACCATCATTTAGCCAGTCATAAAATCGCTAACTACAATCATTGATTTCAAATTAAAAAAACATAATCTTTTAAACAATTTAACATAATTAACTATTCATAGATCATTGTTAATCAATTACTAGTTTCTGATAACTGCTATAGTAAATTTAGTTCAAAGCGAACACGAGTTTTGAAAATAAGACTGGAGCAATCCAAAGAGAAGCAGAACCATTTCAAATGAGCCAGCATCCAGAGTTAAAATATCATTAAATCTAGTAACGAAAAAAATAACTGAATACTGAATTCTATCTGAAAAGGATTGATCTATATTAATAGAAAGGGTGCAAGCAGTGTCCAATCGTCGACAGATAAAAGTTGATCACACTTAGAACTCCGATTAAGACTGGTTTATCGATCAGATCATCAGATACGTGGCTCCATATTGGCCAAAGAAGCATGCAACCAATTTCTTTTCGAACGACCGATTTTAGTTGACTTTTTTTCAAAACGTAGGCGACGAGGCACCCGTACCGGAAGACGGTGTGAAACCGACTTTTACCGAGAGACCGGTTATCAGACAGTCGGACGATGGGATCACGATCAGTTTTGAATGCAGATTAGCCGGTGATCCTAAACCAAGTGTCAAGTGGTAAATTGGAATAAACATTTAATTAAAAGCCAGCCGAACGGCATTTCCACTTTTTGCACGAATCTGTTTGTTGAATTAGGATTTATGATATTTGATTGAAATAATTGCGTTTGACGGGGTGGATAGGTACCATGGATCTGAAGAAATTAAGGACGGCGGCAGGTACAAGATGTCCCTTGAATTGGACCAAAAGTTGTATCACCTGGCAAAGCTGCAGATTAGCAGGGTCGCGAAAATTGATAGCGGAGAATACAGAGCTGTCGCTGTGAATAAGCATGGTCAAGGGGTAGCGACTATCAATTTGAACTTCGAGGGTGGTGACAAACTTAAGTACGCATGTCTTATATCAAGAGATCAATTAGTATACACACTTAGACAGACTTATGAGCATGCTCAAATTTCTCTTGTCCGATGAGAAGCGTTTTTCGTTTTGGTGAACTTCCTCTCGAGTCAGATTTGTGCTTGCCACCTTACTCTGACCCAGGACTAAGTTCACCGCACACTATCAGCATGTTGTCTTGACATATCCAGGCATGTTACTGTTAGTTGAATTTTCGAGGCGAAATTAAGGAGCTGCGTATCTAACTGGTCGATCCATATAGAATACCCGATGGAAAGCCCCCAAGGTTTCCGAAGAAGCCGACCATACGTCAGGAAGGAGATGTCCTTATTATGGAGTGCATTCTGGAGGCACACCCAGTGCCCGATATCACCTGGTACCAAGGATCTAGGACTCTTTCGGACAACACCAGAATCAAGATGTCCCGTAAATCTACCGGCAAGGATACCTATCTGCTAACACTCGAAATATCGAACCCGACTAAAGCGGACGGTGGGAACTACCGTTGCAACGCCTTTAACACCTTTGGCGAGAGTAACGCCAACATATCTTTGAATTTTCAAGGCAAGTCTTCGTCCGCAAAAGAAGAGCAATCCCGAACACCTTTGATATTCATTGCTCACCATTCAAACACTTTTTATTTCTTTTTTGTTACAATTGGATGCTGCAAACAAGCACAGCAATGGATATCACCAGAAAATACAGATAACTGACAGAATAAGAGAGTTTTTAATGGTGGAGTCATTTAATTGGTCGATCATGTTGGACCAGTACTATGTGTAGAATTAAAGGTTCTCTTGTTCCCTCATCTCAATCTTTTCTTCTCAGTCAACTTTATCTATGCCCCCATCTCTTATTTCAACTCTTTCATGTGTATAAACCTTCTATTCACGCAAAAGACGATGAAAATTTGTTCTGAATAAATACAAGGTAAAAATGAACATGTCGGTAAGTTACACTTCAATCTAGGTCTTAACAGTGTTGCTTTACCGTTGAAGGAGCTACTCACTAACTTTTCAAAACAAATACTATTTCAGTTACTACTAAGACTTATAACGCTACTGTAGCAGCTTATTAAATAGTAACAATTACAGTGCTAATAAAAAAAACCACAGTTGTAAAAAAATTCGTAAAATTATCATCTTATATTATCGGTTAAGACGATAAACTATACATACAATCGAAACTACACGAATCAACCATGAACAAATATACATTTTCGTCACTTTATTTCTATCATACCTCCCATTTCGCCTCCTGTTCCTCCTACATATTTCTATCATATCTTAAAATCCAAACTGAAATATATGATTCTTTTTATTTCAAAAATACAAGTATAACTAAGCATGGATCTTTCCAAGGTCCAGAAGACCCAGCGGGCTTCGCTCCTTCGTTTATCGAGAAGCCACGAATCATTCCGAACGAAACTGGTACGCTAATCACAATGAAGTGCAAATGCAGAGCCAAACCGAAACCAGACGTCACGTGGTTCCGCGGCACCAACCTTGTCAAAGAATCATCAAAAATCAGTATCAAATGCAAAGATGTTGAAGAAGATGTTTACGAGCTATCTCTTGAAATAAAGGTAATTTTATATTCTTCAATTTGTTTCTTTTTGTTATCTATTTACTTTTTTCATACCTAAGTGTATTTCTTTTTCTTTAGGATCCATCTGGTCCAGATGGTGGTACCTACCGCTGTCATGTACAAAACGAATTCGGCGAAAGTAACGCCAACCTGAATTTGAATATCGAAGCTGAACCTGAACCAGAAGGTGATGGTCCAACGTTCGTTGAGAAACCTCGAATTCAGTCTCAGAACAATGGCAAGGTGGTAATCATGGACTGTAAAGTCAAAGCGAAGCCCAAACCCGAAATTGTTTGGACTCACGCTGGAAAAGTGGTCAAAGAATCGTCTAAAATTTCTATCAGCATTACACAAGAAAAAGAAGACATTTACTATATCAAGCTGACATTGAATGACCCTGGAGCGGACGATTCTGGCCTTTACAAATGTAACATCAAAAATGCTCTTGGAGAACTGAATGCTAATCTTACGTTGAACGTTGAAAGTAAGTTGAGATCTTAATATTTTTAAAGCAAGGTGTGAAATTTGATTTTAACTAATTTTTTTTTATAGTTATTCCTGTAATTAAGGAGAAGCCAAAGGTCATTAAAATTGTTAAAAAGAAAACAGTCATCGTTGAATGCACAGTTTTATCCAAGTTCGCTCCTGAATGTACTTGGTTCAAAGAAACTCAAGCTGTCAAAGAAGACGCGAGACATAAACTTCACGTTGAACAAATTAAAGAAGTAAGTGTTGTATTACTGTAAATTGAGTTAAAATAAGGTTTTAAAGACTAATTAATATTTAATCATTCTTTGCAGGGTGAATTTGCAGTTAAACTTGAAATAGAAGAAGTTTCAACTGCTGACAAAGGCAAATACAAATTGGTTGCGAGAAACGAAAAAGGTGAAGCTACGTCTCAGATAGTAGAAATTGCAGAACTTCCAGAAGAGCCACCGAAAATTGCTTCAGGATTATCTGCGACAGTAAGTCATCGACGTTGAAAATTGTCAATTATGAAATATTAATTTAAGAATTCATTCAATAATTATAATGATATCTTTTTCAGACTGTGCAAGAAGGAAAGAAATGTGAATTTGTGGCAGTACTTTCACACACTAATAAGAAGCTCACTGTCACGTGGTACAAGTAAGGAACTCGGCCCTCTTGGATTGCAGTTGAATAAAATAGCTCACAAATTATATCTTTTATTTTTAATTGATTTCAGAGATTCTACCACTATTACATCATCTAAAGAATATAACATATCATTTGATGGAAGGGAAATGAAACTTGTGATTGAATCAGTAAAGCTGGAGTTCACAGGAACATACAAAGTCGTCGTCAGTAATGAAGCTGGAAAAGATGAGTCGTCTGCAAAATTAACAGTAGAGGTATAGTATTGTAAAAATTCTTTATAAAAGTGAATTCGTTCTTGAACTCCATTAAAGCGCAAATATTCCAAAAGTACTTGTGATTCCCTTATATGTTAAGATTGGCTATCTACAAAATGTATTATTGTCTTTTGTTTTTAATAACGGAATGTAAAATCCAATTCCAAAAGTGACTAACATCACGCATGATTTATTTTTTCCTTGATAATTGTAGAAGAAAGAAGAAAAGAAAAAGAAGGAAGAGGAAGAAGAAAAAAAGAAAAAGGTAGAAAAGAAAGAAGAAAAGAAGGAAGAAGAAAAGGTGGAAGAAAAGAAAAAAGTCGAAGAAAAGAAGGAAGAAAAGAAAAAGATCGAAGAGAAAAAAGAAGAAGAGAAGAAGAAGATCGAAGAAAAAAAAGTGGAAGAGAAGAAAAAGATCGAAGAAAAGAAAGTGGAAGAGAAGAAGAAGATCGAAGAAAAGAAAGTGGAAGAGAAAAAGAAGATCGAGGAAAAGAAAGTGGAAGAGAAAAAGAAAGTTGAAGAAAAAAAGGAAGAGAAGGTAATTCTCACGCAAGAATATATGGAGCTTGTACAAATTGAAAAATTAAACCGCTTAAGTTTTACCATCAAAAACATCTAGATAATTAAACTCAAGCTTGTATATTTAATGGTGAAGTTATAAATGTATTACAATTTATTAGTTGGATTATAGTGTAATTTTGTTTAGAATATAGCTTGCTTCATAAATCACGCTTATTAGATTAGAGATTGTCTATAATAAATCCACGAAATCTTCGGCGGTATTTTTAACATGTTAATTAATAAATTTGCTTTTTCCATTTGTATGGCAATTTGCGTTGAACGCATCACTTGCAGCCAAAGAAAAAATACTATTTCGAGGAAAGTTCAGAGGATGACGAAGCTGAAGCTGACGATATAATCAGTATAGTTGAATCTAGCATCGTCGAATCAATTATCGACGAAACTGAAACATATTCATTGGTAGAGGTACACATACACACATCACACTCTTATGTCACTCAATTGGCTTATATTTTCAAAATTTTACATACAAACAAATACACTCTGAAGCTACTTTTTCGCAACTATTCTGATTCAATACATTTCTTTTCTTCAACATGATTATGCAATTTCAGTTATCTCATCTAAAATTTTTATTTTCAAGGACATACCGGATACACAAACCAACGGTTATGACAAACCTGAAACTGAAAAGGTACACTTATTTACTATACACATGTTGAACATTCACAACTTTTTTACGCTTATCATTCTGTACTCTCTTCAAACTTTTTATATAAGGTAAATTTTGTATGAGTTTAATCCACAAGGTCTGTTTATTCTATCCTAAATACTTCACCTGTTTGTTTTCCTTAGTTTCTTTGATTAACACTTTTACCCATAATTATTTAAGGGTAAACACTCATTTATGCAAATAATTTTCTGTAAAATATATTTATAATTTTCTTCTTTGTAAAATATTTTTTATATGATAATAGCATTCAAATAAAAAATACATCATGGAAATCACAATGGCAATGACTGACTTTGTACATACTGTATTTATTTTCGAGTCGATTGTTTTCCATGTTGTATAATGCATTGTCATGGTGGTTGAAAATAACATCATTTTTGTTTCTGTTTCAGGTGAGTTGGCATTTTAAGAACGGATCTTTACTGGTGATGTATAAAATATTAGACTAGCTAAAATTCATACTTTAAACACTTACAGCTTTATAGCTTTCTAGGTTTCCTAAGACTCGTATACAATTTACGAGATTTAATGCTCATATATTTTAATGATAGCTTTATTTATATTTTAAACTTTATTAATGCTTTGTCACTTTCAGCTTTTAGAATGACAGGCTCATACTTAATGAAATACCACGTCACTATTACCTCAACTGCCTTAACATAAATAAACGAAGGTGGTCAAATATTTTGGCACCCTGCTTATGGTTTTAGATTATACTGAACAATTAATGATCGTTCAGTCAATAAAACATAAATCATCGTTAGCTATTTATTTCATATTGCACGTTTTCTGTGAATACTGCATGTTCCGCATGGGACGTTTTAATAGACATATTCGTTTGAAAATTTACATGTTGAATTAATTTCAATATATGCATATTACTAATTCGAATTGATCTTCTAGAAGGAAGACATTTATAATAATGTGGAGAAGATTGAGGAAACTAAAATTGCAAAGGTAATATATTTTGCATGATATTAATTTATGTTAATAAGTAAACAAATGTCAATAGGTTCATGAAAAATGTGTTTTTTTATTTTAGAAAAAGGTGGACGAAAAGAAGGAAGAAGAAAAGAAAGTTGTCAAAAAGAGCAAGGTTGGTATAGTAGAAAAGATTTTTATAACTTTTTATAATAGATGCTTTTGTTTTTATTATACTAATTTAATAAATTATTTCATCAGGTGGATGAACTTAAAGCGGAAAGTAGAAGAAGTTCTGTCATTACT
>JABFQD010005446.1:0-10700 GCA_022817045.1 Psix sp. ZL-2020
AAGGGAAGTGGAGAGAAAGAGAGAGAGAGAGAAGGAGAGAGAGGAAGAGAGAAAGAGAGAGAGAGAGAAAGAGAGAGAGAGAAAGCGAGAGATTAGATTAGACTGCGTTAATTTAGCTTTCTCAGCTAGTTATAAAAGTATATACAAAGCCTGCACTTGTGCAGGAATGTTGTGTAAGTACAACCGTGTGTATGTAGAATAAAAGTTTTGTTTACATTCTTACAATAAATAAATAAATAAAATAAATAATAATAATGATAAATAGAACGGCACAGCACATATAAATAATTAACACTAATTAAAGACCGACAAAATAAATTAAGAACGGGAAATGAACATGACGCAAAAAATAAATCAAAAGCAACATTTCAATAGATTAACATTGAAATCAATAAATGAAGGACATCATATCTCTCTCCGTCATCTGAAATATTTGTTTAGTCGTCTTTTGAAAGTGTTAGGCGTATGAGCATTTTTGGTTTCTACAGGGAGATCATTAAACAATTGAAACCCCCTGTAGAGAAAGCTCTTTTAAGCCCCAAAAGTCTTTTTGAATGGCAGAGCAATGTGATTGCTGCAACGCTGTCTCGCAGGAGTATTTTCGTCAAAAACCTGCTTGCTCTTTGACTAGAATTTTATTACAATCTAAGAAATGTTCGAATGTTAACAATGTTACAATGTTACAATCTAAGAAATTTAAGAAATGTAAATTGATCTCTTACACTTAATTCAATAACTTTTTCATACATGGGCAGCTGGTTTATCGGTCGAAAATCACTAGCCTTATTACTATTTAAGGGAGAGTCCCCTATTACGGGCCGCCTAAGCTTACGGGCTTTGAAAAGTATTTATTAATATTTTTTTAATATATATTTAACTGTGCAATATTCAAATTGAGACTTTTCTACATTTTTCTACAAAGTTTGATGCATAATTATTTAGTTTTTAATATTAAAAAGGCCCGATTTACAGGGCGGGTCTCTTAATTCGGACCACCTATTCTGTATCATTGAAAAGCATTAGGAGAACGTAATAGTTGTTTTAAAATGCGTTAAAAAATAGCGTCAAATTAGAAATTTGATTAATTCAAACATTATTGTGATCAATTAGAACACATTATTTAGTTTTATTATATAATGTATATAATTTTATATTATAATCGAAAAAAATAATATAACGAATGACACTTATGTATAAAAACTAGATTTCGCGAACTTCGTTTGCAATCACATTTTCAGTCTTCTTAGATTTATTTTTAGCTTTTTTAACTGCATTTAATATAACTTTCGAATTTCTTTCCTTTTTAAGTTTCAATTGTTTTTCCTGTAATTTTTTTCTTTTCGAATGCTACTTTTTTCAGCTTTTCTTTCTCTCCTGTGTACGTTTTATTTTTTTGAGTTTTATTTCTTCTTCTGTGAGTAATTTTTCTTCTTTGTGCTTAGCTTTCTTATTTCGAGCTTCTTAAGCTTGCTTTAGTTTCTCTTCTTTCTCATGTTATTTGGTTTTCAGAGTTTCTAGCATTTGAGAACTCGTTAAGATTTCTGAATGTTGTTTCTATCGAGCATTTGCTTTCAGTTTTGCAGTCATGTTCGGTATGGGGCACATGTTATTATGTTCAAAAACAACAGCTACTTCTGTGGTATTTTGTAATTGAAAATGTGTATATTTCGTAATTGAATCCGTAGGATTTTTGCTCAATGAATGTGTGCAAAGATTTTCTGGACAATTCATTAGAGTTCCGGTCAAAGATTGTCCATCATTATCAGCAGAACAAACGTTTGAAATAAGAGTAGTGGCTCTTTGGCGCGGCAAAATGAAGAGAGGTGGTACGAAAGTCCCAGCAGCGCTCATAGAACAGATGACGGTTATTGTTTTGCCACGCTCCCATGAAGTTACGCTGCCAACACGTTTAGATCCTTTGGGCGCCAAAATCGTCTCAGAAACCTGTAAAAGAATTCGATTTTATAGTACAATTTGATACAAGTAGTATATGATATTATTAAAAAATCAAGAAAATTTTATAAATGTATTTTTCCTGTCAAAAAAATATCTAAGTAACTTGTATATTACCTTAACTGTTGTTATTCCCGTCTCATCCATATTAAAAATGCGATACGGCTCGTATTTGTACGTTTTCATCAATTAGAATAAAATCGATGAAGCTCTTCTTTATTATATCCTTGTATACGATTAAAGTCGTTCCGTCTGGCTTTCTTAAAGAAATTTCAGGATGTCTTTGCATGAATCCATAGCATCAGTTTTTCCGGCACATTTCTTTGATTTGTTGAAAGGATGATCGATATTTAATTTTTCCGCAACTTCGAAAACGAGTTGTCGCAGCTTGAGTGGAATTATACCATGATACAAATTTGCTAATCTTAAAACATGCTCAGCAATTTCATTTTCATCCTTCACTGAAAACGTCAATTTTTCCCCCGTTTTGGCGCCGAATAATTTTTTGTTTTTAGTCTTCGTTGCAGTGTTCCTCGAGGTATACCATGCCTAATTGCAGTACTTCTTAAACTTTAAACCCTTTCGTAGGGTTTTTGCGGGCAAGCATCGTTATAAAAAAAGGAAAAAAGTAAACTTATAAATAAAAACGAAATGTTGAAAAAAATGCTCTACTTAAATTTCATAGAAACTAAAAACGAAAGTATAATAAAATAAAGTAGAATGAAACTAATGAACATAACATAAAATAAAATAAACTCACTTGTGATATCAATCAAAAAAAGAAAAAAAAGAACGGAAGCGTTCTTAAAGCCATATCTCCCTTGGCACTAAAGAAAATGAAAAAAGAAACTGACGTTCGTTCCTCAGAGTTTCATAGACAACTTCTTCGTGATCTTCGGACTTTCAGTGTCCAGGATCGCCTCCAGGATCGCGCCTTGAATCGCCATCTTGGGTCATTGAGTCACCGCCACTACTTTTCACCTAAGTAGCCAGCACTTTGCGGGCAAGCGAAACCGGGGTTTTTCAGCCGACGCGTGTCCCTGCTAGAAAAGTGACACCTAGTGGCTACCCAGGTATCAGTAGCTCGTCCTAGCTTCACCCGGATTTTTCAGGCGCGATGTAGTCACGTCTAGTGGCGGACTTTTCAGCCCCACCGCCGAGGGATTTACCTTGCGCCAAGTCCTATCGCCTTTAGAATTCTAAAGGCGATAGAACTTTGCAGTCGCCTTACATCGTCAAGCTCTCGGGAACTAGTGATTTGACGCTCCGCAAGTTCGAACTTTTGAGCGAAACCGCATGAATTCGCCGAATTCTATCTTCTTTAACTTTCATTATCCAATAAAGTTTGTCCTTATTTGAATTATTAATTATTTTTAATAAAAATGAACAAGTGGAATCGAATCCTTATGAGATTACCGTTCAAATAATATGTCGCATGGGGTTAAATGATGATTGGTTCAATTGTTATTATAGAATGTTGACAAATTTTCATTGTTACGAATTTCTTTTTTTCTGTATACTCAATTAATGATATTTTGTTATAGATATATTTTTTGTGCAACCAAGAATTGTTTCCTTCGTTTTTTTTTGTCGGAGAGCGTTTTAAACAATAATTATTTGCTCTTGGCAATTGTATATTTACTTTTAACATTTACTCTTATTTATTAGTTCTTTAAATGTATTTAACAAAACTGATATGAGAATCAGATTCTTAGCATTTAGCTTTGAATGTTCTGATACTTTGTTTGTTGGAATAGGCGTTAGTTTAATTGTTATTTATGATTGTTTACGTTTTGTTCATTGATTAAATATATCATGACTTAAGAAAAATTATATTAACTGACGAGTGAATTCTCTTTGGCTCACTGCTTCTGACATATTTTTTTACTTAGTTTCATTAAATTAAGTGCCAATAATTGATTAGTGGCAATTGTTGATAAATTGTTTATTTATATTGTATTATTATGAATGCTTATTTTCGAAGTTAATTAAGGGTACGATCGCGTCTGGATTGTTCGCCTGCTTCCTTTTCTCAATTTATTTTCTTTACATTATTTCTAGTTTAATTTATAATTATCTTTATTTTAATTTGTTTAATTAATTATTATATCCTAACTCGCTCGTTGTTTAAATATCATTCATGAAAAAAAATTTCTTTGAATTTTATACCTTCAAGGTTGCCAACATTTATTCGATTCAATTTTGGAATTTGTTTGAGAATATTTCAATCAACCTTAGTATAGGCAGTTTTTCTCACGCAGCGTACGTGGTAGAGAGAGATAGCGCGATTCTTCTATTCGAACTTTAAGCTCGTTTTCGAATTCGATTCTTGTGCATGGACCTTTATATGTAACCTGAACATACATTCTGCTACATATAAAGAATGTTCTGCTACAAAGAAAGTTTCTGAATAAAAAATGCACACGCTTTCTTTATTATGATACAGAATAATTATTTATGTCAGTAGACCCGGTGAATACGATCCGGAAACTGGACCTTTTTTAGGCGATATGACAGACGATTTGGAATATTATTGTGCGGGTACTTATAACGCGGGTTTTCCTAGTGGTGGGCCAAAATTTTGTAGCTATATTATAAAAAAACCTGACGGTAAAACAGAAACCCCAATGTAACACCCCAAAGTAAAGGGTGTTACATTGAACTTTTATAATAAAAAATTTATAAATTATAAAACGATTGAAGAATTCCCAACCAGCAGTTGCACAGAGGCAGTGATGTTGGAATACGACGCCATACGTAGAACACCATTTCATGAACTAGTTAACTTGAGAGAGAAGAAAACTGTCAAGTTACAGTTGGTCAAGCGAGGGTTCGTCGGGTTTTCCTCACATCCTCACGGGTACAGAAAAGTAGACTCTGAATCTGAATAGTCTCTCTACCGCATGCCTACATTTCGAGTCATCAGTAAAATAATATTATACTACTTTACAGGTTTTCGAATGTTTCAATTTAAAAAAATGTGTTGGTTAAAACTGTTTGAGCGCTCGTTTATATTTGAACGTCTGTACAATTGTAATAAGAGTGATGGTAAGAGTGATGATACATTGAATGCGATTAAAATTTTTATGTCAAAAGATGACGGTACTATTTTGTATTTTCGTGATCAAAACTGCAACAACCAATTGCACTTCAAGATAGATTCACAACCAGGGATATTGAAACGTATGAAAAATGGTGATTATTTTTATATGTAATTTGTAATACTATTCATATTTTGTCGCCCTTGTTATTTATAGGTTCTAAGAAGATAATGTTTAAGGTGTAAGCTACACTTTGCAATGTGTAATAAACTTAAAAGATTCGAAATAAAATTTAAATTCTGCATTTAGATTCTCTGTGTGTCTATTAATATACAATTTATTATCTATTCTGTATTTCGTAGTTCAAAAATTCTTGATTGATGAATTTAATATTTTTAGTATCACAATCCTGTTTTTTGTTTCTCATTTCAATTTTGCCAACCTTAAAAAAATTCTTGTCTTATGAAGGATTGAAGTTTGATTTGGTCAGTATCATGCGTGTTGTTTTTCGCCTCTATCTTGACTCGCGAACCTTGTAACGGTTCTTGAGATCGATCCAGTTCAGTCGTTTCTAGACAGAGGGGGAGAAAATGTCAATCGTCATCGGTCTACAAGGTTTTACTGGCAACGATGGCAAGTTGTTACCTAAAGAACTGGCCGTTACGTACACAGATAAGAGTCGCGGAGGTGGTTATGAGATTTTAGTCCCACCATACTCTTCGACTCTGTTGAGTTCAGAAGCTAAATCGTAGAATAGATGGGTCAGCATTTATCATCATGGTTTGCGCTGACTCGACGGTTCGAGCTTATTACGTGAAACCATTTGAACGCTACATCGGTTAGTAAAAAACGCTGACCTTGTTTACGTTGGAGGCAAATGCAAGGCGAGCTCTCTGCGAACAATTTTAGAAGTTCCGATCATAGATTTGAAAGAGGACAGCACCAATCCGCTTTTCGTCAAAATGCCGAACGCCGAAGAAAAATGTAATTTTCACAGAATCAAAGAAACGTCAAATTAAAAAATGAATAACGTTTTAAAAATTCGCCACTAGATTCTGGAAGGCTCCCCAACGCTGATGACGCGTGAGGAAGATTGCTACGTAGATAAGATGAATATTGTATTTGACGAAATCATTGCCGCGTGAATATACCCTCTGAACAAATCAAAGATCAAATTTGTTACTGTGGGTTTAACAAAAAGTGCTGGAGAGTCCTGGATGCCTTGCGTTGCCATAACGGGGCAGTTCTGGGCTGGTGTTAAGCTCGTCTTCAAAGAATGGGACGAGCTAATGGATGCTATGACCAAAATTCTGCGTTACTTCACAGAGACGGAGTTTGCGACCCGCGACACATTCTCTCTTCGAGATGTTCTATCACCATGTTCAGACTGTACAAGCGTAAAGATATATCTATTATACGATTCGGAAAGCAAATTGGCTTACAACTGTTTGGCAAAGCGTTATTCGCTCTAATTCTAATCAGAATTCATGATGATTTCAGTCATTGATCAAAACCGTTACGTGAACATGCAAGAGAACACCTTTGATAGTCTCGTAACAGCATCCCCGATAATTTCGATGTACATCGGGCAGTTATTTTGTCTCAAAGATTCGATAAATAAATCGTGGACTGCACTCCACGATCTTCCCGCAACTTCATAATTGAGTGACTTCAGAGACCATATCGCCAGGACGCTTTCGTACTCTCATTCCTTCTTCACTCAAATCGATTTTATTTTTCAGTTAATTTATAGCGAGTTATACATGCACCGTAAGGAACCGTGCAATCGAAAAAGCATTGATGAATATAAATAAAAATCACAAGTAAATGAACACAAAATAATAAAAATTATACTCATAAAACTGGTCTTATTCATTCACCTCAATTAACAATAAATAAGCTAGTGAAAACGGTAGTTTACGATTAATGCTAATAAAGTCAGATGGCTTTTCGATAGTAGTAATAGTAGTATTCGGGTTCATCGTTTGTGATTATATATCGATGCGTCATTAGAAGATCAGCGTCCTGATAGGAAACGTGGTTAAGAAATTTTGGAAAAAATCATCCGACTCATTTGTAGTCAATGATAAAGTCGTATCTTGTTGTGGACCAAGAAAAAATTTTGCGTACAAAGACTCCAACTCGCGTTTTGGAGGGTTTTTCATAAATTTGAGAGAGGATTCTCGATACTATTCTTCAGCGAGCGATCGGAAGTCTACAACGAAGGAGGTCGGTCTTTCAAAGACAAGCCCCAATTGCAACGACTTACAGCTTCGAATCAGGTTATCGTATTAAAAGAGGAATCGTATTAAAAGAGAGTTTGTCGGTGACAAACGTTGCGCGTCGCGTTTACAATATTCGAGACGAAACTTTTAAAGACTGGACAGTTTATGACATACAAACATATAGCAAAGCCACATGTTTGACAGTTAGTTTTTGTCGTTCGGATATAGCGACATTTGTTCTCTACTCGTTTTCCGAGACAAGATTTTATAACGATACAAAATCGTATCTGGAAACACTTAGCAGGGAGTCGCCGTAATCGTAGATTTATAACCGCTTAGAAACCTACGATTTTCAATAATCATAAATTCAATTATGAAAATTTTAGGCCGCTACAGACACATCGAGTACTCGACAAGAGACCGCTGGTCACGTGCGCTCGCTTCCATTTTGGGGATATTTGAACCAGGGTCTCGATAATGGTAAATATAAGTGGATTTACGCGTGGTTAATAGCTCCGTCGAATAATAGCGTTACTGTTTTACCACCCTTTCACGTCAATGATTTGCGGGCCCATAGGCTGTGGTAAGACATTTCTTGGAGTACTTGCCGTACATGTGTGACATAAGATTCGATCGAGTTCTGTTTTATTACGGTGAGTCGAGTTTAAAGAAGGACTCCCTCAAAAGAGTGACAATTCCGCAGATAGAGATAAGTCGAAGCTCGTCATCATTGTGATCTAATGCGCGAATCGTCCAATAGTGTGATTTTGGATTTATTGACCATTGCAATGTCAGCGTATTTTATATTACGCAAAATTTATTTCACCAGGGCGGTGGTCAACGAGACATTTCCCTGAACACAAATTACATTGTACTTTTCAACAACCCCCACGATCGTGCGCAGATTCGACACCTTGCTCAACAAGTGTGTCCGGAAAATCCGAAATTTTTACAAGAGATTTATTTCGACGCAACGTTGAAGCACCACGGGTATCTGGTGCTAGATTGGAAGCAGCCAACATCGGAAAACGTTAGATTTCCAGTGTCAGTCTAGACATGTGTCAGTCGTCAAGATATATTGAAGAAGCGAGCGTCGCTCGGTTTGCGAAATGCCACAATCTTGCGAGTGTTATGTCATATTTGTGGTATTTGTGAATGCCCTTCGAACGTGTTAAAGGGAAACGTATCAATTACGCAAAATCAAAAAATCCACCTGCGGAAACCCGTCAATTCTTTGAGAAAGCTACCTAAGCCTGGAGGTACTTAGAAGGGGAAAAGAAAATTGTTCGTTCATAAAGGTAGTGCTTCTCTCGGACTATTCCTGTCTGCACTTGCGGGTGTTATCGCTGACGTTCTAACGGATCGGTAGATATGGAGCATGCAAGGAAGCTTGTGCTTTTGCCGCGGGAGACTGTCGATAAATTGGAAGATTTTGGGAGGAAAGATTAGGCGCCGTGCAAACCCCCGGCAACGAATCGACGCGTCTCGATGTCGAGATGTGTAGTGTTCTAGATTCGGAAGGTGGGGATGATTCCGAAAAGTGGAAAAGATTCCTCCAGATATTGCGAAGATTCTTGCGTACTGCCAGACAGGCTAGAGAAGAGCTCTAGAATAGTTATAAATCTAATCAGCTAATTGATAATATGCAGCAGAGTTGTGGGAATGAAAAATCAGGTACTCGCGTCAACGATGTTCTGATTATCGATAGCGTCCCCGTAAAGTATATAGCAAAGGCCAAACTCTTACTGCACTCGCTGCATGATTCCAGTAGTGAAATTATAGCATGGGATGAAAAAGGCTTAGTATCTATCTAGGGGGAAGCTATTTCCGGTTTAAACATTGTTGATTTGGTGAACGTCCATGTTATGAGCCACAGGAAAATATCTAACCCTGGCAGTCGTGATCAATTTGCGCAAATTCTTCGGGAAATAAACGTGCCTCGTGAATACGTAGGTAACGTAAATTTTTGGGCTTTCGGATAGCCTAAAAAAATTCATACGATTTCCTTATTGATACCTGTACTAAGCAAACGTAAAAAATTAGTCGCGTCCGACGGTTTCAGCGCGTCGCGTGCGTCGATAAGTGCATACTCGGGTAGTTCATCTAGTGAGGAGTTCCAATCCAGTACCACCGACGCTCAAAAAAGGAAGAGAAACCTTTTACTTGAGAAAAGCTGCACGGAAAAAATGTATGCATAGCCGCTACCCCAAACTATGGATAACCTATAACTACAAGGTTGGGGACAGCGTTCATCCATTTTTTGGGTGGCAGCTATGCAAAAAGTCGGAGCAACAGTTACACATGATATTATGGGGAGTAGCTACCCATATATATGGATAGCAGACACTCAATCTAACAAAACATTTCATTACGGTAGATACGGTATTCTTGTATGTCTATTATAAACCTTTGTGATCTAATTGTTAAATTGTTCACATTTTGAAGTTACTAAAGGTATTTAAAATACAAAATATAAATTAAAATATAAAAAATAATAATTACTGATTAATAATTTTTAATAATGAATTGTGAAATTCGCGAGTTTTCCATCGTATTCTGAGCTTGTCAGAGATTTTCAGGAATATGTTTTACTGGACTAAGATTTATTTCTTTATTTAATCACTTGTTCTAAAAACTTAAACTACTTATATATCGGGCCAATAAATTTGTTAAAAACCGCCCAATAGTATAAATATTTAATAATGTTTCATATGTGTTTTATTAAGATTATTATATAAAAATATTGAAGGAAATAAGTAATAGAAAATGAAGGTATGGAAATAAATGTATACAATATATATTATTTAATATTTTTTGGTTTTATTAGCATTAAAAATAAGCATTTCATAGATTTACAAGTATTAGACTAACGACAATCGAGTCATATAGATACAAATCGAAAAAAATGCAATTGTACTTTGTTTCACCCTAACAATTGCGCACATGAAAATTGCTGTGTATCAAATAAATTAACTTATATGTAAATACTGAAACTCGCAACATAAACCAATGTGTTGGAAACTGCGATTACTGAAACCGTTACAGTTCTTTCAGTTCTCCAATGTATTTCAGGACCCACGTGCTAATCTTTTTCAAATCGAACTGATAAACAAGTTTCTCGATAAAAGACCATGGATATTCAGAGATACAAGGATCAGTTTGAAGTGCAATTAAACACTTATAACATGCTTCCACAGTTTTTTTTGCATCCTGGTATGGACAGTTTATACCGTTGAAAGAAACAAAAATTTGTGGGTTCTCCAGTTTTCCACAAACAATTGTGTAGAGATACATTGGCTGCTGCAGATCTTTCAATCAGTTTTCGTGCTCCGCCTTCTTGTCATTGAGTGCTTCGGGATCCTGCAAAATAGTATATTTGTATTAAAATAAATAACGTGTACGCATATGCATTTAAGTAACAAAAAGGAGCAGATTGATATTAACAATTCTTAAAATTAAACAACATTATTTTAAAGTAAAA
>JABFQD010005447.1:0-10700 GCA_022817045.1 Psix sp. ZL-2020
ATTCGCTTGCAAAATTACACAATATGTTTTAATAAAAAATGTTTAACAATTATTTCAGTAAAATTAATGTTACAATTATTACAATTATTTAGTGTAAATAAAAAACAAAAACAATTTTTATTATTAAATAATTTATAATCATTTCAGGCCTGTATTTTATATCGTAACTATGAATATCAAAAAGAATAAAAAATTATAAAAGAAACGTTTCGCGAAAATCTACATCTAAACGCGGAAATAGAATTTGTGCATGAACCAATGAGGAACTAAGTGTCGTCGCGCGCTCACGAAGATTCTCGAGCGCAACCGAGTACGGAGGCCGTCGGTGTCTCACAGGAAAAACAGCAAAATGGCGCGCGCTTCGCGCACACAGCTGTTGTTTACCGACAAATGCGCGTTAACGGGCGGTCGTCTGTTGAACGTTGCTGCGGCGTTCTAGTGGGCTGTCCGCGGGTTGGCGTGCCGCGTGTCCGTGCGAGATTCGCGCGTGCGACAATGCACTTTGGCAGCTAATTGCGCGGTGCCAACCGTTAGCAGCAGCTGCAACTGGGGCCTCGCGACGACCGAGGATTTCGGAGCTGTCGGACTCCCCGATGACACTCCATGGAGCTCCAATTTAGTGCCCACGCAGTTCATCCACTGAATAAACTCGCGTGAACCTTGTAAGTTCAACCCCTATGCCATGGTAAAAAGTGGAACGCCTGATGTCCGATGCATTTTTCACCTCTGTGTTACGTAAACACAATTTCCGTTTTCTTTTTTAATTCCATCAATTTTCTTTTTTGTCATTGTTTTTTCTCATTATTAACCATAAAATATTTATCATTGCTCAAACTTAGAATACAATTTTGTTTCTTTCTTTCATTTTTCATATAAGCATTCGATACAATATTTTTTTTTTGACAGCTGATTTGTCATCTGTAGTTTTTCGAACAAAAACGAAGCATTGTATTATTGGTCGAATAAATCGGACAAAAACAAATACGCAGACGTGTTTATTTCTACAGGTTATTTATAGATAAGTCAATTTCGAATGGATTCTCATGCCCCTAATGTCAAAATGAGAATTGTTAATTCAAAACAATATAGTGAATTCGATTCTTGGAGTGAATTCAAATTTGATTGAGGTTATGAGATGATTTTTCAAATAGAACAATGCAACAAGATTCAGTTTTGCAACGTGCTTTTTCAGCGACTGCGCACTTGGTGACACAGCCGGAAATGAAAAAAGCAAAGGAGCCTTTTTCGTAATTGCTGATTGGCTTTGTTTTATAAACAAAGGCATGTCTCCATGTTCGTTTTGAAAAGATTTAGAGTAGGTTTATTTCTGCGAATTATCTTCTCATAGACACAGCCTCGTTGGAAAATAATTTCCAACAAAATTCTTAAAGTTGATAAGAAGTTTGGATTGTTTTGAAGTTGAATTATTTTTCTTTTTTTCGGTGGTTAAATAAGACAGGTTAAAATAAGAGAGAAATAAGTTGGGGGTCACTGACTTTGGCTCAGTGTTTCTTACACAGCAGTTAGCGGGAGAAGTTTTCTTAGACATTGTCGGAGTTAATGGTATTAGAGCTGTCATGATTATAAAGACTCGTTAATCGATTTGTTCCATTTTTATTATAATCTTCAGTAAATTTATCATTTATCTCATTATACTTTATTTTCAAATGAAAAATAAAATATTAAATTAATTACATTAATTTTTAAAATAAATGTAATATACTCTAATGAACCGTAATTTGATATTTATTATGAAATATGATCCACGTATACTCATTTAACATACAAAAATTGCTTTCTTTATCTTGTACGATGTTTCTATGAAAATTCTTAAAAATTGTCAGCGTTATGTCTTGATTATGATTTGTATTGAGTTTATTCTTAGTATTATATTATAGTTATACTTAATTAGTCATGATGCGTAATGGAAATCGGAAACTAATTACGTGACTTCTTGACATTACACTTTAATACATACAGATGTAAGAAATTAATATTGAATTTTCATTATAAATTTATGTGATTTTGAATTATTTCCATCTCATTTCACATTAAATTGTTTAGTATAATATAAATCTTAGTTAATATTATTAACTAATCATTTTTCATAAACAAATCTCAGTTCAATAAATTTGTAGAATTTTATTGAATTTGGAATTGAATTTTGATTGAATAAATCATTTAATAAATAATAAACATTTTTTATTTGAATCATCATTTATTACCAATTTTTTATTTAAGTAACGATTATACTTTTTTGAAGAAAATATCTGTAATTTGTCATGACCATGAAGATTTTTGAATAGTATGTATGTAAATAAGTCAATCTCTATCCCTTACTTCTCTTAAACTCAATTGCACGTTATTTCACTTTGGTGAGGTTCCGTTCAAAGGTTCCAGACCGACAAGTTTCGCATTTCCTCTAAATTAGACAATCTCAGCCAACAAATTGCTCCTGTAAATCAAACAGAAGAGCGAAAATGGTTACTTTTCTCCTTTTTCAAAGAAATCAATGAATTTAATTTAACCTACATGGTCATAAATTTAACCCAGAGCAATTGATAGACTTTCTATCTTTTAATAAAAACATACTTCAATAATTTAATTATACTATGAATATTTAAAATTAATTAATAGTAATAGTTTGGATCGAAGTTAATTAGAAATGTCAGAGCATTTGAAATGAAATGACTTAATTATAATTTAATGATTATAAAATGTATGTATTTGGTTTTAAATTAATTCGAATAACAAACAGTGGGGCTGAGCAATAAGTTTATTTAAAATAATTATCATTAAAATTAACGTTAATTGATTTGCCTAAATAACTTGCCATATCTTTTATTAATGAAAACCTTCAAATCGACAATTAATCAACACGTATTTTACCATACAATGGCAGTTGAGCTTTGAAGACCGGTATTTAAACTGCCGTGAGCATGAGATCAAACTTTGAACTCATAGAGCTTGTGGACGGAGCAATTTGTGCTCGCTACTAAGTTGCTATTTGTATCCGCGTAATACCCCAGCGCCAGTCGTGCGTTCATTTAACTATAATTATGTCATCATTAAATAAAGTTTAACTTTGATATAAAAAATAAAAAATAATCGTTAAAAATTTTGTGTAACGAGTTTACGTTGCGATCGATTTCAAATTGTTCTAGTAATATCATTCTTTTATGTGTCCATAGGAAATTGAGACCATTAAGTTATGGGTAACAATAAAAAGTTTGTGACCTATAAATCTTTTGACTAATAAAATAGAATAATCAATAAACGAGTATGAACCTTTCGAGTTTTATTTATAATTTTAATCTTAATTTATAAATTTATCCATTTCTTTTTCAAAATTGTATGGTTTTTTAATATAAATTTGTAATAAAATGTTTAATTATCTTTCTATATTAATTTGAAAATTTATGTAAAACAAAGGCAAAACATTTTTACTTACTTAAAAATGATAGTTTCTGATTAAAAATTGTTACTTCTAAAAATATTCTTAAATTTGAGAAAATCAGTCTGTTAGAATAGGAAAACCACTAATCTATCTTGTAATAAAATATTGTTATTATTAAAAATCCAATTTGAATACAATATTATTTTTCTAGTTGATGTTTTTCATACTTATAAATATTTGTAAACTCTCAAGGGAGTGGTTTTTACATGATTAATTAATAAAAAATATGATTTGCAGATAAAATGAACGCTAGGACGCAGTTGTTCGAGCTGAGCATGGAGGGTCGGCAAGTGGATGAGGCTGTGGCGAGCATTTTCCACAGCGTGCTGTTCCACCGGAGTCTCGGTAAATTTAAGTACAAACAGGAGGGCAGCTACTCTGTGGGCACGGTAGGCTACCAGGATGTCGACTGTGACTTCATCGACTTCACATACGTTTGCTGTTCTTCGCAACGACTTGACCAGACTCTTAAGCGTCACATCTCTGGTTTCTCGGAAGCATTGCGCTCGACCGACAGTCCAGGCTCCGGGCAGATCTCGCTCGAGTTCTTTCAGAAGAAAAAAAGTAATTGGCCATTCCCCTTCCAGACCGAATGTATCCCTTGGGAAGTTTGGACGGTTCGCCTCGAGCTCATTAAACTTGCAACCGAACACGAGCGTCAGATCTGCCGTGAGAAGGTCGGAGACCTTCTTACTGACAAGATCCTTTATATTACTGAGGTCATGAACCGACACGACTACCTGCCCAAAATGCCCAACCAAGCTGAGCTCGACCTCATCTTCGACACCTCATACCCGGATGTACAACCCTATTTGTTTAAACTCTCATTTACTACGTCCGGTCCCTCTACTACCACCATGGGTAACACCATGAAGAAATTAATCAAGGCGGTGCGAGAGTAAACTCACAGCTTCGATGACACTCACTGACAATTTTGTTCAATTTATTTGATTTGAAGTTAATATTCGGCTGAATTTCTTTGAATTTAGGGAGCGCAGGCTATCAGCCAGGGCATTCGATATTACGTTTGAAAATAGAAATGAAAATGGATGTGAGCGGATAAGACTATTTTTGTATTTTTCTAAATAAATTATTTATTCTTCGTGAGCAATATAAGATTTTTTTTTAAATTTAAGTTTAGTACTTTTATTAGACTTGTTATTTGAATGAAGAAATGTGAAAGATGTAATGATATAGTTGTGTTTTAGTATTAAATTATTTACAATTTTTCAGTTAAAAATGGAATGGTTCAAATTTCTACACATTTAAAATTAATACATTTTGTTTCTTATGTGACATAATTTAAGTATTTGTTTTATCCATCGTAAATTTTAATATAAATATATGTTGTGAAGGTAAAATTGTTTGAATAATTGGTTTAAATTTAGGCTAATTATCTATTTGATTTATTTTGTTCTCATGAAATAGTTGCAGTTAAGTTTGACTTATTGGGTAATCAAAATTTCGTATTATTATTTGACTGCAATAAATGATTTGGATAAAACACTTAGTAAAGGAACGAACGTAAAGTATGTATAAAATATGAATGATTTAAACTTTAGAACGAGTATTCATAAATTTTATTGGTCAAGTATTTTATTGATAGAAAATAATTTAGTCATTCAAAATTCACTATTAATTCCATTTATTTAGCGTTAACACAAAAAATAGAGAAACATTGTTCCTATTGTTTAAACTAATAAAATAACAAAGTACTCCAAATGTTAAAACATATCCTGCTTTTTACTATGTAAAATTAATTTTAATACAGTCATTGTAATGCACATTTTTATATAAATGTAAAAGCTCATACGAAGCTATTTAATAACTTCCCTTATTTTATTTGTTCTAAACTCTTTAACGGTTTCAAATTGTAAAACTCATACTTTATACAGTACAAATAATTTTGTATTCTATTATAATTAAAATTTAATGCTATCATAAATTAAATAAAAATGAAGGAACAAAATTACAATAATTTTCATTAACATGTTAACATTAGAACAGAAAAATGTTAAAGTCCCAAGTTCGATACCTAAAAAGCTGTATTAAAATGAAAAAAAAATCAACAATATACAAATTAACAGATCGAAGTAAATTCCTGGCAACATAGCTACCTATAATAAATGGAAGTACGTTATTTGTTCTTCCTCTCGTTTACATCGTTGGCTTTGATCAAATTAAAGTCCAACTCAATAACAGACGAGAGCGTTATCCGTAGCTCGCATTAAATCCGCAGCCGGTGAAGGTGTCTAAGGTATCTTAAATTGAGTTATTGTGCCCTGGCTAATGCGTTTACTTCCTGTAAAGGCCACGGCGCCTTGGCGTCTTTCGTTTTCGATTGACTTATTTATCGAAGCACCGCAAAATAGGAATCTTAGTACTAACACGGGCTTACCTCTCGCACCGCCTTACGAGAGACCACTACTGTTCATTTAGTTTCTAAACAAAACGTTACATCGGATCGCCGGATTTGCTACGCCGTATCACCTTTTTTCTCAATCAGAGGAGTACTTGGCTCGGATCGAAAATTGACAATCCGTAGTGTACCTTGTTAATTCTTTCAATGCGTTGATTCAAAATGTAATTGTTCAACATCAACTCTGATTTTGCTTTACAAAATTACAAATAATTCAAAAATGTGATATTACTTAGTAGAATTCTTTGCAAATGTACAAAAAGATCAAAGTTGAGGTTGACAAAGTTTAAGAATTCATTTATTCGCGCATTAATTGTACTTTGTTTAAGGCATGTACTTTGTTAAGAGACTCTTCGCAGGCTTCCGTCCGACTCGATTTTGGTGTGATAAAGATAGAGATATCGCGAAGAAGATGTCAAGTACTCCTAGGTGAAGGAACACGATATTATGATCTCATCCGCAGCGCTCTGAACAAATAGCAAAACTCCCCCTTCCCCTTCGCGCGTTACTTGTAGTTCAGAAGTTTGAATCCAATGAATTCGGTGTTTCGAAATGTTCTCTCGTTTCTTAGCTGCGTTCACCCGCGAAAACCGCTCGTCGAGCGATTCGTTTGTATTTAGTGTACAACGAAATTCGCCATATATATATATTTTTTTGACAAGCGCGCTGTACATACTCAGCAATTCGGTTTGCAAGTTGCTATAAAATTGAGTGCAATTCCCGGGCGTATGTGACATTGATCATTAAGGTCATTTGGCTTCTCTTCAGTAAGAATCTATCCTCCTTTCTCAGTTGAATGTAATTAGTGGAAAATGAACAAGAATAATTAATGAAAATGGAAAATGAGATGTAAATAGCGTAAGTACGAAGATGTAAATTATAGCACGCGGATTCTCTGTCTTTTCACCAGCCGTCATGTAGAGATGTGTGTTGTATAATGTATAATATAATAGCTATGTCGAATTCGTTCCGCTATTATAGTGTATGCGTGTGTGTATATATATATAAATCTGAAACAACATGTCTGTGTGTGTATGTATTGAACTCTGTAAATTTGGAGTGCCGTTGAGTAAATTTCATTAACATTAATGGACATTGTATTTTATAATTACGATTTTTAAGATACACATATCATGGAGTTAGACCATGGACAATTATAAATGGCTGTTATTCCTTCTTTCTATTCCCACTAACTCAATTGAGTTGAAACCACTTTTATTTCTTTTCTTACTAAAAAGTGTTTTTGCATTATATTAATTGGACTATTACTTTCGTTTGATTTGTGTTAAATTGGCATATCTATAAATCATTTTCTAATTAATTTGGTAACGGAGAGCAATAAAATAATGCTGTTTCGTTTGAAGAACTTTTTTATTCAGTGGAATATTGTGAATAATTTTATGACTTTAATTTTTTCGCGAAGATAGATTTCTCCTTTTTTCAACTACACTCATGAATTTCGTTTATTCGACGAATTCGTTTGTTCATAAGACATGTTTGCATTTTGCTTCTTCCTTTACTTTATTCATTGAATTGATTTTACTTATTCAATTTGGATACATACAGAATTTTGTAGATCGGCGTACAAAATTAATTATGTAAAATTATTTCATGCTGTGCAAAGTGAAAATGCAATGTGTCCATTTCATATTGTTTCATGTTTATTAAGCTCCAAACGGCGAACGATTTAAAATCTAGGTTTTCTAAAGGTACATAGCGATTCATGGATATTCTTTATCTACTTTAAAATTGTTCGAACTACATGTGTTCGATAATCGATATTTAGATATATAATTTGGTTGAGAATGTAATTTTTATTTGTCACTTAGATTTACCAAAGTTTATAATTGTATTTCTATAATAAAGTTGTATATAAATATCTATTAAAGCTTAATTTGATATATTAATTTTTAATTCTCAAGGGAATATAATTTTACGTGAAGTCTTACTGTTTCAAGTTTATGTTTTTATCAGCGTAATATTATATATTGTAATATTGTTTTTCTAGTAGAATAAATATTATTCCATACTCTGGACAACAGGTATGTACGAGTTGGAGAAACTTGCTTAAGGAAATTTATCTATAATCTATTGCATGATAAAACATCTTATGATTAATTAGAGTGCATATTTCTATGTTTATTTTCGAAACATATTTTTATAATTACAAACAGATTTTATTTTAATAAATTTTTTTCATCGCTCTGCATGGAAATTAGATACACCGTTTGCTATAACAAATTTAATAGAAATATCTTAAATCAGATTTTAATTTTATTGGTATTAAAAAGAATATATTTGGTAATACTATTTCTTTGTAATTTCATTTCATCACTTTGTTTATTTCTATAATTAATGGACATAAACATTAAATTAAGTATTATTTTCAAATTTTTAATATAAAAAAACCTGATTTCTGAAGGAGGATACACAACTTAAGTTTATATTATTATTGTCATATAAAAGAATTGCCAATCGTGAATTTACGAATTTATGTCGTTAAAATTGACCACAAAACAAAGTTTCGAATAAATGTCTTATAACGTGCTATTTGTGATTGGTAAAGATGGGTTGTAATTTTTAATTTGTATGGAAATTAGGGTGTTTTTTTGATTAAAGAATTCATTTTTAAAATTTGAATTATATTTCGTGCCTCTTCTTGAGATCAATTGTAGTACTCCCTCCCATGTACTCATGTAATCACACGTTTTAAGTCCAAAAAATGAAAAAAACTCCACCATTACGATGGTGCTAGTGTTGTCTCGCCAATACTTATTCTTTTTTGTGTGTTTTAACAATCACACGTAAAAATTTTTGGTCTGTGCAAATACAAGTAAAATTGCGCAGTTTTGTTTGACAATGACGTCCAAATGTCGGAGAAAAGAGAGAGACAAAAATATAGAAAACTGTTCAAAATGTTTAGCAAAAGTAGCAGGAGAAAGACAAAAAGTACAAGAAGAAAAAGTGATTTCATCGAGTTTTTTTGTGTAAGGTTATGGTTGTGGAAATTTCATCGAGTTGTGCATCATCGTCTAGTATTTAATTGTCTGCATCAAAGACATCGGGTTCGTTGATCAAATAAATAAAGGTTGTTGACGTACTTTGTTGGTTAGGCTCTTATCTAAGCCGACATTTATGAGTTGTTATCTCCATTTGTCCGTCGAGATCCTGATCCCATCTTGTAATTAATAAAAACAAACATAATATAAAAAATAAAAACATAGTCAAAGTCAGTGGAGTTATTCTTTGGGATTGTTTCATTTTATAGGATCAAGCAGATCATTGTATTCAGACGAGCTTCGACGTGAACAAGAGAGTCAGTCAGAGAGTGATGCGCAGCATTACCGTGAGTCACCGTGCAACCTCGGTGGACCCTCGGAGCTACAGGATCGTGTCCCTGTCCCAAAACCTTTGGCTAATTAATTTAGTCAAAAAGTCGCAACCAAAGATCAGTCAGTGTTTGAAGAGGATATTGCTCATTTGGATCAAGAGACCTAAATAAGGTAAACAAGAAGAGAGATGAGCGTATCATGGCCAAGTAATCAAAAGTAGCAGTAGCGTTCGAGGGAGGGAGGGAGGCTTTTCAGCAACAATCTGGTGGAAAAGCTGAAGGCAGCGAATGCGATGAAAGGACAATTAAACTTTGAAGCTGGAGCTGAAAATCGCGGTCAGTAATAAATCTTCGGCATTAAAAAGCTGAAAAGCTCCGCCCAGACATTCGCAGCAGAAACATGTGAATCAGGGCAGAAAACTCATTGCCATAGGTATCTAAAGGGTAGTCGTCGGAAACCTCCGCGCAACGGACAATCCCCTAAACGTTCTTTCTGGAGGCACCAGCAGTATTCGAGCAATTAAACGAAGATTCAGCAGATGAATATTGGGGCGGCAATGTGAGTTCAGTGGGCCGTTTCCATAATTTATTGTCAGTTTGAAAGATTCTTACTACGAACCCTTTGATTTTATCGTGGATTAAAGGTTATAAGATTTCGTTCCACTCAAAGGTAGTTCAAGAGGTTGTGCCAGCCGAATCAGATTGATCATCTCAGGAGAGACATGAAATTCACTAATTAATTTTTTTCATTAATAAAATTTGATGAAAGGCGCGGTATGATAATTGGTAAATCTAAGTTTACTTTTACAAATTTTTAAACAACAGGGAAAACTATTGTCCCCAGAACCCATAGTTTTTGTAACGGATTATTAAAATTCATCATTTTCTGAACAAAATAAAAAAAATTGTTGTTTTTTGATGAAAAATGGCAAAGATATGGCTAATCGGTGTTATTGAGAAAAATCATACAGTCTTAGATAAGCAAAAATTTAAATAAAGTGGATTAAGTATGGCATATTAATAGCATGGCTTTAGCATGGTTATGACATGGTTAACATACGGTTATGACAAGGCAGTGGTATAGCAAGGAAATAATAATGTCAAACAATGACATAACGATGACATAGCACAGCATAGCATTGGCATGGAAATGGCATGGCAGTATCAGGACAGTGGCAAGGCATTAGTATGGCAATGGAATAGTATTGGCAGAGCAGTAGCATGGTAAAAGCAGGAATATGGAATAGCATTAGTAGGTGACTAATTAGTAGGTAACTAATGCTATGGGTACTACATGAAAATGCTATTTCTAATGTTATGATACTACCCTGCCAATGCCATTCCATTTTTTATCAAAAAACAAAATTTATTTTTCATTTTGTCTAAAAAATGATGAATTTAAATAATCCATTACAAAAAGTATGGGTTTTGGGGGCAATAGTTTCTCTGAACATGTTCAAAGTTGGCAAAAATTTAAAACAAAATTTTTTTTT
>JABFQD010005448.1:0-10699 GCA_022817045.1 Psix sp. ZL-2020
TTTTGATTTATTCAACGGTTTTTTGTTCTAATTTCTAAGCTGAAAAGACAATTACTACGAAAAATCAAAACGCAAATAAAAGTTTTTCAAAATTGCGACAAAAGAACTCTTACAGTTTATTAAAAAATAAAAAAAAATTAGTGAATGAGAAAACTCTAAGTCAACTAAAATTATTATAATTCTTAGAGTGCGATAAAAGTGATGATTTTATTGATATATACAATCATCTGACAAGATACCTTAGACTATAGTAATGTATCTTTTTAACATTCCAATATCATTCATATCCATAAAGCAGTTACAATAAATACTGCGTAATGAATGTTTAATGGTTTACATTTGATTGATAGCAGTAGTTATATTTCATTCATATTGAGCGTAAACGTTGTAGTGAAATAAAACTTCAGGAAAAGTCGATGGAAAAATGAATCAGAGTTACTAATGAACCGATAAAATACAGCTCGATAAGCTAGAAACAATAGAATGCATTATAAACAATGCCACTTAAAACAATGAGTTTATGTGCGTAGTCATGTGTTATCCACGTATGTCTGCGTCAGGGTATGTGAGTTTAAGTATATATGTACACAAAAATTCACCAACACGTTTTCGCAGACTACGGTCAGGTCGTCAGCGCAATCGTCATCGAACAATACCGATATATCTTTCAGTCAAATTCAAATTCGAAATCGAGGACAATTGCAATTGTTCTGTGCTCCACGGGAATCAAATATCGTTGTGTTAGGCAGCGTGCGTGTAGTGCAAGCAATACCCGTCGATGATCAAATAGAGGGCTGTAGAAGGATTTCATTCAATGGAGAAATTATCGGGCTTATTAGAATGAACTAAAATAGACTGATCTTGTTAATTTTAAATGCTATAAAGCTGTGTAAAATAAATTTTGATAAGTTTTTAAAGTTATATTCGATAATCATATTTATTGACTGTTTTCTCTGTTTAGTTAACAATTAAAATTTGAAATTAAATTCTTGTAACACAACGAAATTGTTTCTTAATGAAATCTTAAGTATATTTTTAAAGTAGAATTTTAATTTTTAATAAATATTATATTTGTTTTTTATGCAACATAGATAAATTTAATAAAAGTGTTTTTCAAACAAATTATTACCGCGTAGTACTCGTCAATTGATAAATATATTTCACTTAAACATTTTGTACAGATTTATTGCTTTAACAGCAATATAACAGTTTATTCCAGCCGATGAACATTTGGATCTTATTTCAGTGTTAGTTTTGTTATCTACGTTTATTTCCAAGATATTAAGATTCAGTTTACTTCTCAATAATATTTTAAGAAAATTTAATGTCAACACGACATTATATTTAAATTTCGAATCGAAGAATATAATGGAAATAACATTTTGATCTATTAATATTATATTTTGGGAGATACATTATCTGCATGTTTTTTAAAGCAATCATGTAATATATTCAATTATTGCAACATAATGCTTCGTTAAAATTAATTTAATTGATAGCTGTAGTAATATTTCATTTATATTATATAATAAATAATATGTTAAATTATAATGTATGAATGAATATTAAATATTAAAATAATGTAATATAAATATGTGAATTTTAAAAAATAAATTATCGATAATTAGTTAATATGTTAACAATATGAATTATTAATATTTTCACTGGAACGTTTATTATCAAATTGAAAAGTCTCTATTTTGCAGTTAGTTTTTTCCAAAGTAATGTATTCTCTTATCGTGAAATATTTTTAAATTGCTTAACTACTCCTATAAATAAAACATTTTTTACGAAGAAAATTTAAATTTGCATATTTAAGATTACAAATAACGACTAAGAAAGTTTAACAAATGATTCACTTCTTTTTGATAGCTGAAATCCATTTACATGTTTTTTCATTGATAAACATGGCGAAATGGAAAATTACATGGAAAAGTTACGGCAGAAATGAAACGTTATAAGTATTTAAAAAAGGGCTTTTCAGAGAAAACGAGAAACCAAGCAGAAACGCTAATAGGAGCGGAGCGAGAAGGAGATAAGACAAGAGAATAGAAAAGGCAAGGAATAAGAAAGGTAGAATAGTTTTCTCATAACTGTGCGGGCGTTCACGGCGTAAAGACCTGTCAAATATTTACCGGTCCTGACTGCAAGAACCTATAATAAGTTTTTTATTGCAGTTCCTCTTTGTTCTCTGAAGCGCTATCCACCTCATTCTCACTCGTTTGCTAAGTTATATTTGAGCATCCACTTGACACTCAATGGTACGCGAATTTCGTTTTTGTCTTTGTTTTTCTGATATAAATGCTTGTTGAAACATATATCCTTGTTAAATTTTGACGAACAAACGTTTCGCTTGAAATGAACGTCTGTGATCCACAAGCAGAAGACCGTGATGTTTCAGACATAAGCATGAGTAATAGCTTGAATGATGGAACACATTAGGAATACAAACATATGTATTGAACAAATGTGTTTGTTTGAATTGGTATTCGCGATGCGATCCATCGTAAAATATATACGGTACGTCGTCTGTTTTACGTATTTCCGAATCGGATTTCTTGTAGCTTCAAGACGATTCTGAGAAACTGAGTTTTTAATAGTATTTAAATACAACGAAAGCATCTTACTTCATTAAAAACATTTGATGGTAATACAAAGTAGACACCTAATAGCTTTTGTTCCGCACTTGGAAAATGGTTCAAATGACTATTAAATCTAGTTAGTTTATTTATGATATCTTAAAATGAGAGAATCTAAAGAAAATTTGCAGTCGACCTATTTTGCCTTCAAACGTTTAGAAATGTTTCTTGTCAAAGTGTAATTTACAAGAGACAAGTAAGTTCACAAGGTTTTCGTGATAGTCGAAGTATTAAGATGATTGAAAACTAAAATTTTTGAAATAGTAAGAAAATTGTCTTTGAGACTCGGGTCTTCCGAATAGAAATTTAAGTATGGCCTCAGGAGAGTGGAACAGAAAAAGTGTCTCCGAGTTCTCGCACGTTTCGCTAATTAAATGAAAAAGCCTCTCCAGGTTTTTCATGCCATCGTCAAGCCATTCTTTCGGGTGACGGCCTGCGGGCACTGTCACCAAGTGTCTCTCTTGGCTACCCGGTTCACACTACCTAACCTGCTTTGAACTGCCTTGTTATCTTTTATAACGGATGTTCAACCCTATCTTAACATTCTTTCTTCAATTATGAGTGGAAAAAAGGATTTTAATGAGTGGCCTTGTAATTGAATCCATAATCTGTAATCTTAGTTCAGTGTTTAAATGTACTTTTTAACCCTATAAATTAATTCTTACATCATTTATGGTACAAGAATATAATTAAGTTTCAGCACAAATCAAATAATTATTTATTGTAAAACCCGAAGAATATTTATTGTTTACACTTTGAATTCGAAAGATCATTTTTTTATTTCGTATATAGCAGCTTGGTTGAAGATTACTTTGTCTCTAATAAATAATTATTATGTTTGGTGTTACGAATAAATTGTTTACTTCGCAGAGCGCAGTATTTTATTTGATACTCTACTGTTTGTTCAATCAGTAAAACTAATCGCTTTGCTCTGAATCCTTTGTTTTTTACTTGAGTGTTGCGTCGTTTGTACTCCACCGAAGTTGTGAAATAATCAGCTTAGATCCGTTGCGCACTGGCGGATCTACGAACAACCTGGCATACTTGATCCTTAAAGCTCCGATATCTATCTGGCTTGTCTAAAACCTCGTATTTTCAGAGAAGTTTGACCGAATCAGGTCAAGTGACCTACCTTGTCCTGGTGGGAGTCAATGTAAGCTATTTTGGTACCATCGACGATAGGATTGCCAGAGTTTTATTTGTTTTAGAACTGTTTGTCTAAAAATTCAAACCTTGTTGATTGACAAAGTTACAGATACATTAAAACCAATTTCACATCCACACAATGCTTTTCGTTTCGTTTTCCAATTAAGTCTGATATTTTTTAGGCTTATAAAGAATTCCATGTTACTGTTTTGTGATAATGGTTTTTAATTGATGTGTATACGCAAATCCTTGTGTATATACGTAAGGTACTATAAATATTTTAAAATACAATAATACGGGTGATAAATTCTATTATTCCAAAATTACAGCTTTAGTAGTTCGGAAATGTTTATTGAAATAAATATTTACAGAGTTAGCCCGTCCAAAAATATTAATTCTTCTGCTAGTGTAATTTTGTTCGACTTCGAGAATTTGCAGGTAAAGGTAAAATATTAAAGGTAAAATTAATCGTAGTTTTTATTGTATTAGCGAATTTGCAATAAGATAACTTCATTTCGAAGATTATTTTTTCAGAAATAAATCTAAGAAAGTAAAAGAAATTTATATGTATAATCTATTTTTAGTTTCAAGTAAAAAATATTATGTTCGAAACATACACTTTTCTCGTTTTGCTAGTAGAAATACATTGTTTCATTCCTTGGGGAGAAAAGCATGATATTTTTATCCTTATAATGCACGCTTCTTTTCTAGATACTATTTCTTCTCCAATGACTCAACATTATCTCCCTATTTTGTAGTTCCAAGCGCGCCACCAAGCGTAATGGCTCAATAATTGATTAGGTACATTTCGTATTTCATGTAGTATCTTGAACTTAGTATTTTTAGTGTTATTGAAATTGTTAATAGTTAAAGTCAAATAATATAATGAATAAAAAATGAGATTTTTTCAAGTTTTTATTATTACATAATATATTGTATGGTCTAATTTTATATTATTAAATGTACCGTTATAACCAATGCCTTTCTATGAAAGTAATGTTGTTTTTCTAAAATAATATAATTATACACACTTTATTAAGGAAAAATATATTAAAAAATCAAAAAATGTTATTAATAATTGAATAATTATGGAAATTATGTTTTTTAAAGAATACTTAAAAATTATGTTATATGGCTTTTGGAAAAGTATGTGCATTATACTTAGTTGGCTTTTATACCTTGAATCTTCTGTTATAAGAATATGTCCCCTTATTATCCCCCTTATTGGACATTTTTGCTCTCGGGACTCCTTCAAACTTTTTTCACTTGATTTATTTCTTTCCTTCTTTTTGCGCGCTTTAATTATTTTATGAGCTGGATGAAAATAAAAACAACTGATTGTGTATTTGTAAAAAAAAATATAAAAAGCAATATGGGTAGAGACATTTATTTATTTGATATATAACAAACTAATTTTTGAGAATTAAAAGATAACAATTCAATCGAACAATTAATAATTGAAATTACTAAATCGAAACGCTAAATAATACAAACCACTTTTTTCATCGTTAAAACATCTTAACTTTGATGAAAGGAACATGTATATTTCATAAATTTCTGTTACGCACGGAATTGTTATTTAATGAGATTTTATAAATGGATCTGAGAAATTCAACACCGTTGGATCAGTAAAATACGGAACTATAGCTACATAACCAATATTCTGACATTATATAACAATATAATCTGTATCTTTATAGTTACATCATGCGCTGTTTAGTTGTTTAATACTAACAAATGTAATATGAACTTGAATTATTGTTAATCATTTCATAGTATAAAATGTTTTCTTAATTACGAATATCTCTTTTTTCAGTATAACATATAGAATGATACAAAAATTTGTTTATTACATTTTAAATTATAATTAATATTTTATCCAATTTTTAACATCATAATATTTAATAAATTTTAGTATAAATTATATATTTTAAGTATCGTGATTGATCAAATTAATTATATGATCAGTATTCACTTCTACAAGTGTTTTATTATGTAAAAATAGAAAACAATTTCGATTTCATATGCTCTATATTTATTTATTATTATCTAATTATAGACGATAAAATTTTACCAATTTTATGTCAAAAATTCATTCAAAAAAAGTTTCGCAGATGATGATATAAATAGTTCAATATATATTCATAGAATCTTCCAAAAAAAGCAAAATGAGAAAGCAAAGCTTTCATCGGAGATATCCAGGACAAACGAGGAAACAGAAATTCATAGACTTTGATATACGAGGAAGTTGTACTGTAACCATAACTACCTATAATTGAATGTTATTGCATTGCGTCTAACTATGGAACAAAAACTATTGTTTTATATTTCTCCAAATAAGAAAAGCGTTGAAAAATTGACACGATGTGTGGACTATGGATTATATATGGAGCAGCGTTGAGTATTATGGGTCCTTTTACTAATGGGAACGCTGAATTATTTAGTAATAATTAATATTACGAGTCAAATTAGAAATATTTCTTAGATACTTAGAAAATTTCTTAGATAGTTGCGTGATTTGTGCAAATACAAAAATGACATTTTAAATTATATTCTCTGATAAAAGAAAGTACATGTTCCTTAAAACCTGCCTTTTCGTCTATTTTGAATAACTTACATTTTTCCATAGGAAATTATATAATTTGAATAAATAAATTATCAATTAAGTGATATAGAGGTAAGATATATGCCAATTAAAAATTAATTTTTCAATAATTTTTTTTAGGCATCGTAAAAATTAATAACCAGTGAATACAAAACAATTTTTATTTTAAAAGGAATAGAAAACAAGTAAAATAATTATAATTATGAGAAATCTATTAAATATTTAATAACATTTTGTTATGTTAACAATATTCAAAAATTATAATTATAAAAATAATATTTATAATTCGACTTTTAACTCTTTCAACTTTGATTTTTTCACTATTTAATTTATTATAAATTAAATAAATTTATTATGAATAATTTATTATTAATAACCATAAGAACAACTATAATTTGTTCAATATTCATTTTTGAAACAACCCAATTCATAGTCGGAAAACGGTTGTAATTTTACAACTAAACTACGTCAAATCAGTATACTAACATTACAATTGTTTTTTTGTTTTCTATGGCAAGTTATAGTTCTGTTTATGTGACTTATTAATAAATATTAGATGATACTTGAATTCGTTTACTGTCAAGTACAGGATGATAGCGAAGCTTCTGATTAGGTAGTATGCGCACTAGGCCTTTTCGTGTCGCATTCGGGATATTTTACTACAAGGTGATGATAACTTCTAGTACAATGAACTTTTGCAGAGCAAGTTAAATTCGTAGAGCAGAAAATCTCGTTAGGCGACCAAATGAGATCCTCAGGAAGAATTCTTAGCGGGGGATATATGGTAAAAGAGTTAAAATATATGTGATCATATATATTTTGCGTTCTTATATATAGATAAGTATTGTAATAGGAAGTACCATTTTTCTTCCCCTAAAAGGGTGCAAGATATTAACATTCTTGAGTCAGTTGTTAGAAATAGCTCATTCCTTTCGGACTTTCATTTACAAAGTTGTACAATTTATATTCACTTTTCAAAATCTAAGAGTCGATTTCGAATTAACTTAATCAAAATATTAAAAAACATAGCAGATGATCGAATTTATCAGACAGTAAGAGATAAAAATAGCATTCGAAATTTATAATATAGCAATAAAAATTGTCTCCTTTCATATTTTCAGTAATAGTTTTGACTATGATTTAACACTAATAATTTTCAGAAATGTATTAGTTGATTCTAAAGATGTGACAGTAGATTTTAAGTTATGATAGTCGGGGACATGCTCATTACATAATTGAAAATTGGCAGTAGTTTCAAATGCTTATTCTTGTTAAGACAAAATTACACAATTGATCATGCAGCTTAATTTTATGTTATCTTTTTTTTCAATTGTTTTTAATTAAAGATTTTTACATTTATTTTTGTTTATTTTTCAAAAAACATTGTCTCTTTGTAAGATAAATTATAGTATTCAACGTTCGACGGAAATTTTGCTTATTTTCTCTATTCGCAATACTCCTCTTTCACAAAAAATTCTAACTTCTCCCACAAGTTAAATAATATAGTATGAATTGAGGCTATTTATTCAATTATTATTAATTATGGAAATAAGAAAGTAAATCGAAATTTTTTTCGCAGTATCTTCACATATTTTTGATATGTTTTGTAAACATTATAAATATAAAGTATAGTACCAATTACACAAAAAGTAAATTTTATCTAAATCTATTGCTGTTAAAATGAAATAATTACTATCAATGAATATTGCATATAATTGAAATATAAATATGGGTATGCAATCTTTATAAGAAAAATTAGAAATTTCAAGGTGATTATGTCATGTGCAAAATTCATTCTTTTTATTTTTCTTTTTTTTAAATAAAAGTTACATGGAAAATATGAATATTTTATTATTTGGAATTCATGACAAAATTATGTAATGGGAATTTGGAAAAAATGATTCGTATGATTAAAAACGAATGTGATACGTAATTGGTATGTTAAAGTTTAGAATAAAATTGGTTAAATAAACCAAATTTAAATTACATTTATGAATCATTAGAAAATAATTTAGTATTTTGACTTTTTTGATTAATAAATTATAGCAAGGATTGGAATTATTATTTTAATTATGTATTTAATAGCAATTTTCTGTTTAATTTCATCGGGATATTTAATTCATATTTTATTTTTAAAATATAATTTTTCATTTAAGTGTTTATTTTTTCATCATATTTGTATAATGAAATTTTATGTGTTATGAGTAAATAATTCTTCAATTATTTATCTTTATACTTTTTATTATAATTATATATTATACTTTTAATCCTCAATTAATCCTGTTTTTTACCTTCAAGTAAAAAGAATGATAAATATCGTGTGATATAGAACTTCTTTGCATCGACGAAATATGAAACTTTTCCGATCGGCTTGTGTTGTCATTCGGCATAACTTTGCTTCAAAATTAGTTATTAGCTCATTAATTTTTTTCATTAATCAATGAAATCTCATTATTCTATTTATCATACAAAATTTTTTACAAACCTTGATTTCTTGAATATTTTTTTTTTTCGAAATGAACTGCTTTGTTTTATGTATTTATTTTTTTTTATCAATATAATTTTATTTTAAAATATTACCAGTTACATCTAATACATACTATGAGAAACTCTTCAATATATGTAGAGAGAAATATGATGAAGAAATTAATTCTGAAATTAATTATGAAATCTAAAAGTAAAAATCTTTTTTTGAATAGTGTATTGTTTATAAAAACTTAATATTTACAACAGTGTAATAACTGATCTTTGAATTGGGTTTTTAAAATTATGATGTATAGATTCTCTATAAATATAATTATTTTTAATGAATTTTCTCAGTTTACGGACGTCAGAAAATACTTTTTATACAAATTTTTCACGATTTTAATGAATTTTACTCTCAGTTTTTATGTGGAATATTGACTTTTTGAACACATTAAGGTTTTTTGAAACATATGATTTACCTTTACACTCTTATATTTGAAACTAGACTTGCAATTACAGATTAAATAAGAGAAGTTTGAAAAATTACACGTGAGTTATTTAGCAAAGAAGTAATGGGTGACAGGGGAATATATCATATTCATTCAAATCGACATCTAGGTGATACTTTCCAGATATTGACAAATTTCGAACGCTTAAGACTACTTACTTACGGTGTTTTATAAAATATTTCGTGATGAATTTTGATCATAATATGGGATATAAAGTATATATAGTATGACTATATATTGAATACTATCTATTATGACTCATCTAATAATCATTTGTCTCCAATCTATAATACTAATACCATCCTATAATAAAAGATTGATCTTTTAAGAAAAGGGGCAGGCTGAAAACTGATGAAAATTGTTCATAGAGGATACAAAACTTGTGTGATTTTAGCCATATTATACATTCAGACACGTCTTATATTGAGACGCACACACAAACAAGTAGGAATGCGAAAAGATGTGAGAATTCGTGACAAGAATACGATTTTGAATCGAACTTGTTACTTTAAAATTCTATTTTAAAGAAAAGTTTCGGTTGATCCAATTGTAAAAATTCATTTCTAACTTTATTAATACTTATCAAGTTTACAGCATAATGGATATAATTAGAAATATATATTTTGTATACTTCTGGACGACGTATTGTAATCGGTTTCTATTATAAAAGTTTTGAAAATTTTCAAACTATACTTTTATATTAATTGAAGAGCATTTCACATTAATTTTTTTTACCATAGACTGATAATTTAAAAAAATTGTTTGAATTTCAACAAACTTGTACGTTAAGCTGTATGTAAATTGATTAAGATCAAACAATTTGAACAAAGTTAAACTCATAACGTTTAAATTGAATTTTATCACTGTTTCTGGTTTATATACATTCATCGGTATATAATATTTCATCTATTTGACGATTTTAAAGTTATAATTTGCATCTTTTTTTTGTTTCATTTTTATATTCTCATGCGAAAATAACTAACTTATTCATATAAAAGAACAATATTAGTTATTCGAAAAAACATTTAATATTTTCATATTAAAAATTCCTTAAAAATCGATTTAAATGTAAATTATTTGTAGAATATCAATTCTGTAAATACAAATTCAACTGCAATAATTTCCATTTTACAGTAAAAACTGGCGAAAGTTCAAAAAAAATTATATAATGAATCAACGATGAATAGAAATTTAGAGATTATTTGATTCTATTTTCATACAATTATTTAATACATTTTGTGGTAAAAGTGTCTAAAATGGTATCCAGTTATAGATAATCTGTATGGTGAATTTTAATTTTTTAATTAATCAGTTTCTATATCTATTATATTATC
>JABFQD010005449.1:0-10698 GCA_022817045.1 Psix sp. ZL-2020
TTTACAAAGATCAGTCATAAATTTACTATATATAACATTTAAGAATGACTTTTTGCCACTTTATTAAGTGCTAAATTAAGTAGACCAGCGTTTGCATTTTATTATAGAAAAATGTTAAATTATACATTGTAATGAAAACTGAACACTATCGATTTTAATTCATCAAAAAAAAGAATCTAGAGTCTCGGATAAATAATTTTAATTGTCAAGCCGTTAAGGATACAGAATAAAAATAGAGAGATAGAGAGAGAAGAAGAATATATAATGTCAATATAATATAAAATAAAGGAAAAGTAGCATTCCTGATGATGAGCTGCCCGCGCCAAAATCCACGTGGTGGTAAAAGGTCGAACGCCACGAAACCTATGTCCTTTGGTTGTAGCCTTCAATTCCGCTGTCCGGGTATGCGCCTGAGAACTCGCTCCGGGATTCGACGGCTTTCTCTCTGCGACCAACCTAGCTGGAGACTTTCCGGGCGATGGACTTCGGTGGCTTGGTTTGACGATCTAGCTCGCCAGGGCTGGCCTAACGACTAACAGCTATGCTAAAATGCGCCGAACCCTCATAACCGATCGTTTTTGTCTATCGACCAAGATAAATAATAAAGTGGCGGGGATACCTCTTTCACATAGACCATTCTCAAAACTTACACGACATATTTTCTCACAACATCATTGAACGATTTGATCAGTGATTTGAAATGGCGATTCACCGAAGGCGACTCTATTCTGCCTCGTCCAGCCAACTTCAGACTCGTTTGCAATCTCTCATATTAAGCTCTTGATACACAATGTACTATTTCAATCTTTGCTGACTGGTTCCATTTACTTGGTGCTACTTTCAATGCCACGTACGCTGTGGAGAACACGATTAATCTCGACGAACATCCCGTACGTGCTACACTATATCATTATCCTCTAACTCAATTCAGGAAATCGAGCGCTAGATCTGCGATTTGTTTAATCAAGGCATAATCCGGCACTCGGACAGCATATATGCTAGCCTACATGGAATCGTCTCCCTTTCGAATTAAATTTACGGGGAAAAGTTTGACCTATTGGCCTATAGATTCTGAACAACGAATCTTTAAATGAAGCTAAGTAAATGAGAATTTTAGGAAAGATTTGTCCGATATCATTATATCGAATTACGGAGTGTCTTCTAACCCGATTCCGGTTGAAGCTGTCAGAAACTTCCTGAAGTTCACTTTTCAGAAACGAAGTCAGACAATTTTCAGGCCTTGTCGGGTATTATTGCAAATTTATCCAAGATTTTGTCAAAATCACTAAATCTCTGCATCATCTCGTAAAAAATGACTTACTATTTCGATAGGCGTCTGAGCAACAATTATTTGAAACCTTGCCACTCTTATGGTACTTGTAATTGTATAAACTGTTCTGACTAATCACTAATGTCTCGAATTATCCTGTTACGGCAGGATTGAGCGAAAATATTAATGGCTAGGATCTACCAATTGCGTACGCTTCTCGTTTGCTAAACAATGCTAAGACCAACTACTCTATTATTGACAAGAAGCTGTTAGCTGTAGTGGATGCAGTACAAATATTTAGAACCTAGTTATACGGTTACAAATTCGCGATAATTACGGATTATCAACTATTTTAATGGATCTCCTGTGTAATCTCTCTTTACAACTGGCCAGATTGAAGGTTAGACTTAGTTTCTTCAAGTATGGCATCAAACATAAGTCTGTGGTAGCGTCAACGCAAATATTTATGCCCTTCTGAAAAACCCAGTGAGCACTACTGTAGTACCATCTAATATACTTATTGTAAAAAAACAGTTGGTTTTCGTGAACTTTTCTCGCTATCATTCACCAAAAATATAAGACAGTTAAAAGAGTCAAACAGCAGCGTGCCCAAATGAGCGTCCCTCCAATGCCTCCGGTATTATCTCGCCTCGAAAAACCAAAACGAAGAAGACGTAAAGCTTTTAATTTATCATCCACAAAAAATAATGATAAAATCGACACCAAGCATCAACCTAAAATTACAAAAAAAGCATATATTTTGTCATTATGATAGATAGATTGAAATTAGTTGACTCAAATTTTCATTCATATATTTTAGCTGTAATTGAATAATAAATAAAACATTTCATCCAAACATTTTTTTCGCGACTTTACATTAATGAAATTATAATACTGTCTTTTATTGGCAATTTTCGCAAATTAAAAAAGGAAGCAGTTTCTGTTTAGTATATGTTAGGCTCAGAGATCAAAAATGCTGAATGACCGGAAACGACGACTAGAACGCGTTCTGGCATTACTGATTAGGCCAGAACGCGTTCTTATCAAGTATAGGATAACATTTCAGGCACCGTAGCCGTACGACCTACACAATCAATTAAAATTGATCAACAATTGGTTGGAGTAGAAAAAACTTGTATATTCTCTGTATATTAAAAAATTGTACAGATTCTAAATAAGTATTAACAACAGCGCATCCATAAAGATTCAGAGAATGTTGTGAGTCTTCATTAATTTCTAAATTTCGTGGTTTTAAACTATTGTAGTATTCCAACATAATTGGCACATTATCATATGACTGAGCCTGACATTTTTTAAATTCGATATTGCAAGTATAGTAATTGATTTGAAAAATATTCTTTCAATGTTTTAATTGAATTGTTCTAGTGTTGACAATTAACAGGACTTTTTTCAATTTAATAAATCTAATATTGATGTCGATTAATCTTCAAATTTATAGGAAGTGTGATGTTATGTATAAAAAATCACACTTCCATACACTATTTCAAATAATATTTATTTTATTAACGTTTCGACAGTTACAAATGTTCGCGAGGCCTCAATACAGATAAGGCCTCAACCTGAATAAGGTCGCGTTCACTTGGACCTTTTTGAGTACTACTGTGTTATATGACAATATCGTCATCAGAATTGCAAGCTTGTGTTGACCAGAAGATCAACGCCAGATAGTTTTTTCCGCGATGTGGCCGGTTCGGGATCTCACCAACAACACTCGAACTTGGAATTTGGAATGCTCCTAGTCGGTAATTATATTTCGTTTATTTGGTTTTTTTTATTTTCTTTCTGGAAAAGATACCCATAAAACCTGTTGTGTATCATCGTCGGTCGACACGACGATGAACATATGTGTTCCAGGCCTGGTCCAGTTAGTCATTGTTATCTCTGATAACAATTGACGCCTTTTACCGATGATGAGGCCTTTTAATACTAACTAAATATCGTAAACCAATACTATTCTAATCCTTTTGAAATAAAAATATATTTTTCTGTTTGGCAAGCTGTTCTTTCTAACTGTTCACAAACTGTTTCTTTACATAGTTTTGCAATTACCTTTTTGATTTCATGATTTCTTGATACCTTAATTTGTGCAACTAAATGTTTCGTAGAACAAACAATATAATACTACACAATTGAAAGTCATTTCATTTTGAAAAGAGTCTTCTACCCCGTAGATGGAATTATAAGGAATCCTAATGGTAAAACGAATATTAACTTAGGTTGGTTTCGCATTTTATTTTAAAGATGAAAATAAAATTATTGAAAAAATAATGCAAAATATTAAAAATTCATTTTATACCATCTTATTTGATTTCATGAGTAGATCTAATAAACATTATTTTATCACACGGACAGGAAATTTTTGTAAAAACTGGAAAAATCTAAATGGAAATTATTAAACTTTGAAGTACATAATAGATAAATTTATACAAAAGCTAACATATAATTTAGTAGTTTTTTCTAGAATTCGACATAATTTAATGAACTTCTAAGTAATGTTTGTGAGAATAAGTAATGTATATATGTATTTAAACTTCTACTTCTTCAAGTAGATGTAGAATAGGTTCATATTAACTAAATATTATTCAAACCTCATTTTAACAGTCTGTTCGACTGTCTGTTACTTTGTATATACATCAACTTTATTTTGTTAACATTTTTTTGAGTAATAGAATAACAATTCTGTCAATAGATTATTTTATTTAAGTTTCATTTTTCATTTTATTATTATTTGTTTTGTTAAGAATAAAGTTTTTATTTTAAGTAAGAGAGGTCTTGATGAATGAAACAGAATGGAATTATTTGGGATTGAGGTCCGTAAAATAATCGTGTCGATTATAATTTGAGAAAATAAACTCATTTATATCTGTGTCATTTATTTCTCATTGGTTAAAATCATATTTGGGGAATATAACTTGATGTTTATCTTCACTATCCACTTAAAATAAGTATAAAAGGTTGTTAAAATTCATTTGGGAGAGTTAGTTTTTTGTTCTTAATTATATAAGCTGAAATTGTTATATTTTAAATCAAAGGAAAGATTCTTTATTACTGGATTCGATTTATTATTCTTCATTTTTTTGCGTATTGAGAAAATTAGTTTGCTTTCAAATTTGTATAATTTATGCCAAATTCGATTAATTATATTCTCGACTTTATTTCCTTGATATGTATCATAAATTACTTTGTTAAACCATTTGTATTGAGTAACGAATTTTCACCTGATGTTATTGAATACCAACATATCGCAAATATTAATTCTAAATTCGCAATTCATTAATACACTCTATTTTGTTGTTATGATCATTTAATTATAGCAGCGTTCTGCATTCTTTATTGATTGAAATTTATTTTATTACATGCTCAGGGTCTGATATCGAAAATTAATTCAAATTTGCTCATTTTGAATTGAAACAATTAAATCATAAATCGAAATTGTGTGAATTAGTATATTTCTATTCGATGTTGTGTTCGCAGCGTATGCGTGAGAATATTTGATAACGGCTAAACTTCAAAATCGTAATTGTTTTGGTTTTGACCTATGAATTTTACTCGGCTTGGGCGGAGTATAATGTTGCTTGAGTTTTTCTGATTTGCCTGTCCCCGTATTATTTCTCCTACCTTTTTTGGTTTTAGAATTTTTCATGCCAGCTGACTTTTTCCGATTGACGGATTGAGTTCTGTACAAATTGAGGTTAAATTGGTTATTACAACTAAATATATTTTATCTATTTCAATGCTCTGAAAATTACAATTTTTCGAATTTCCAGTACTATAATAAATATAAATAAAAATATATAAAAATTGAAATTCATTAAATAGTCGAGATATTTCCTCAAAATCAGGGCAGTCGAGACGAAATATTAAAATATCAGGTAATGTTTATGAACAGGATGCTTTAATGGACAGTAATGTTTTAATTAAAAAAATTATATTTTCATTTTATAAATTTTTAAAAGAACTGTGTAACCTTTTTTCAACTTTATGACGCTCCATTACTTATTAGACTCTATAAAAATCCTGCTCTGAAACGAATAAAACCAGAAAAACTCCGTAAAATTACAATAAACGTAATCATAAGCATGTGCTGGCGAAGCATAAACCTGGTCCTCAACGGTATCGACGATGAGCTCCGCGGTCATGTGCAAGCACTACCATTTCCAGTTTCTAATATGTCTAATTACGATTTCAGAAATGTTCATCCCCAAGTGATCACATTCTCGAATGTTCATCTGTCTCCGACAGGTGTGCCAAAAATCCAAAGACCATAGAACTAATGTCAAAACCTAAGTGGCGAGTAATAAGCGACGAAATGGTCAGAAATAATGTAATCACAACAGCAATTTTTAAAAGCGGTAAATGCTCCACAGAGTTTTGAAGTTTTCATATGCCAAGAAACTAATAAGCATCGGGAGTTACTGAAACGATTAGTTGTCCCTTAGTGATGACATTACGTAGAGGGTAATTGTCAGTCAGGGTATTAATCCAATGGGCAATAAGTGCCCAACAAAAATCATTGGAGACAATTCATTCAATTGCTTCGAATGCCGTTGATTAATCGTTACTTCTTCCATTTTGATTCTGGTGGAAGCTCCTCTTACTCCACGCACAAAAATTTAATAAAATCAAACTCGAAAATAAGCGACACCTCACATGAGGTCCTTAGTCCTACGCGGTATGACTTAAAATTATCTCCTTTTCACAAGCTCCATCACGCCACCTAATAAACTTTTATTTTTCTTCCGTGATATATTATAACAAAAAATCATCTCGTAACTAGAGAAAAATCTCGAAAATTATGATGAATATATAAATCTGGTAACGTCGGTTTTCTAATGACCAATGACTGCGACACTCATATAGACGTCATGCGGGTATTAAAGGAAATATCTTTCATCAACACGAATTACCTGTTTCTCAGTGGCCTCAGCTTGGTGAAGTTATTTTGAAAAAAAATGGTAGTTAATATTACTTCAGCTTAGTTATAAAGGAAAAAATGAACGATAGCCAGTTTAATTCTTATGAAACACTTATGACACTACGAGAACTCATGATAAAGCATTAATATATGTACAAAATATTTTTATGCCAGTTGACATAGAGAGTGCCAATCAACTCGCCTGGCGAAGAATCCACTTCGCAATTGGCGTAAGCAATTATAACACTCTTTTATTTTTTATACCACGTTTCATAAAGCGCCTAGGTATAATAAGAACATTTTATAGTGGGTTATAAAGGTGTGCAGAAAACCACCTTTCGTATTTCTATGAAATTCTACTGGAAAAATATGACGCCAGATGATATGAAGTATCGCTTGATAAACTCAAACGATGCTTCATTTGTCAAAAATACAGAGCAAAAAAATTGTTGAATCTTTGACAATTACTTGCAGCAATAAAATTGAAAAGATTTTCCTAAATATCTATGGCCTGATGAAACATTATAAGGGCAATAATTTGCTTTTTACTTACGTCTGAACAATTAGAGATGCATTATTACATTTTTTTGTAGTTATTCCCGTTACTAAAGTTTCGGTTTCAGCTGTCAATAATTTTATATGTATTTTTAGCGTTCTGACCACTATTTCATAACCGATTAAAAAAAGCTTTAATAATGAACTCACAGAAGGGTGCACAATAATATTTTAATCATATTGACTTAGTCAAATGGCACTTTCCAGAGGTCACACTTGCGACAGAGCCTGAATAGCCAAAATAATTAATCCTATAGTGTTCTCTTATAATACAGCTTGCTATGGAAGCACTGATTTCATACTTGTTAAGTTAACGTTCGATAAAAAAGCCGGTTTGCCAAATTCTTACACCAAACATAAGCATAAAGATATCACATATTAAGACTTCCTAAAAGAACTCATAGTTTGATTAGCCAAGTTGTGTACTTTGGCGGTTTCCAACTTAGCGAACTCAGTAGAACAAAACAAATATCATCATGATTGGATGTCTAACATATCGATTTTATGGTTGGAGATTTAATTTTTGAGTTAAAAAAGGTCGCAAACATAAACTAGCAGTTACTTATGACGGACAATGCAAAATAATAGTTTGATAGATAATATGAATAGTAAATTATTTAATACTCACCATAAAAAGGAAAAACTCCTTTATTCAGATGAACAAATACTATGAGAGCGACATGACCTGCAGGCTCAGTCGAATAACCTACTAATTAATCTTCAAATATTTGCGTTTTTTGTTTTAACAAACAAATAAATAGGACAATTTTAAATCGATTCATTGGTGTATAGATTGCCTTTTTAATTATGTATATTATTAATAAACAATATTAAAGTAAAAAAGAATCAAATAAATACGATAAATAATTGAAAAACCATCAGAATTGCAAAGAATTTACTCAATTTGCGGAATATCAACCGAATAATTATTGGAAGAATCTTGAGTGACCGTTGCCGTACTCAGCGAGCAACCGGCTGGGTCCGCTGAACCAATCCGCTAAGTTCGAGCTTTTGAGATTTCATCTCCTTCTCCGTGCCGTTAGCCAATCGCAAAGCGCCATACAGTCTTACTACGACAGTGTTTGCAAACGCCTGGTACTCAGTGTACAACCGAAAGTTAACCGGAGCCTCCACATCGGAATATTACGGAGGAACCAGGATCTTCCAGTGAGCGAATAGCATCGATGCCACTTTGTTTTTGCTTTTAATAAAGTAGTTTACCCCCCCCCCTCCCCCCTCATTCCTTTCCTCTATATATCAGTCGTAAGGTTGCGTAGTCTCGCCGTCTTAGATAAACGTCTGCTTCCTGAAAGCCAACTCATATATAATCGATTTATTGTGCGACTTCCCGAGTTAAAACGGCTCCTGTCAGTAACGCGCCAATGCCATTGCTCGATACGCGACAATGACGTGCTCGAGTTGCACGACACGAAACTCGTCGTCGAAATTGACCCATTGATAACCTCGCACAGAAAGAGCCCGCCTAAGATTGACGTTAAAAAACAGCTAGGCGACACGAACGTTCCGACTCCGTCGCCGCGTAAGAAATCCATTCCGACCGGTCGAAAACTAAGGTCGCCGACCACAAATTTAATGCGAAGACCGATGTGACCGATCCATTCGGGAATCATCCGCCGCCTTACCTTTCTTTCACAAAAATAGATTGTAAGCTTCCTTCAGTTTTGTACCAATAACTGGAGAATCGGCCCTGGAGAATTTTAGGTCCACCACGATAATCAAACAGGAATATCTTTTATTATTGCGTGTCAGTTGGCGTAACATTATGTCAATATATTATGAAAAGCATAAAGTCACTCATTTGTTACAACAGTAAGCGCCCCTGAACCATCGGAAATGAGCATTATCATAGTTATTGAATTATTCCAAACATCATCATCAACCAAATGTTATTTTCAGCTACCGCCTATAAAACCAGCTATTTAATCACAACTTCATTCTATTTTGTAACGTCATTTAATAAAGCATCCCTTTTCTATACCTCGTATTACACCGCTATTCCTCACTGCGTTTTGTCGCTTAAGTTGAGTTTTGCTATGTATTTTAAATCATGAACCAAATACTACTTTTTGAATTGGTCTTACGTAACCCAGAAGTGCCACTAACACCAAGCATTTTCTGAACTATTGTTAGTATAGCCTTGTGTCAACCTGTTCCCCAGCTAACCCAGCTGAGAAACAAGTTGTGGAACTTCTTTATTGAGACTCAACTACTGAGGAACGTACCCTGAAGACGGTCGCCGAAAAGGTCCTTAGTGGACTTATACACATTATATATTTTATGCAACTAATTATATCAAATTTATGGAATGAGTACTAGATTCTCGACGACAACGCGACACACAACATTGTTGATCTTCTGTTCTAGAAAATATCTAAGACTAAAGCGCATTCCTGTAGGGGGTAAAGAGCTGTCATGTTTCAGTTAACGGACATTTGCGCGGTCAAGTTTCACAGCATTTGGTGAAACTTGGGTTTCGGATGGCAGAGCGTTTTACGCTAAGTTCGCGATACCCACAGTTTCGTCGTGGGAAATCGCGACCTGTTCACCTCGCGATTTAAACAAGAAACCGTGTACGTTTACGCATTGCAAAAACCTTTAAATATATCTACGTTTTTGAAGAAAAATAATTTATTTATGAACACTTGTTTTGTTATAATTACAATCTGATCCACACATTTTCTGCGTACTCGCGGATGTCACAAATGATATATAACTTATTATATATAACAAAAATATTACGTCTATGCACAAACTATATACATTCATCATATTAAGATAGCGTATCATAATGGACTTTACTGGAGAGATTTTTGAAATAGCAAAGCTTGTAATGCTTATGATACGAAATAATGGGTTGACCTATTCCAAAATCGATATTTTTCATTTTTCTACTATATTTTATCGTATTTTTTCTTGAATAACATATGTTTCTTATGATGTACATAATGAAAATTTATAAATTACCTGTGAAAAAATTATTTTTAACTAAATTTGATTAATTTAATGATGGCAAATAATATTATATGCAAACTAGATCATCAAATTTTATATGTATGATTTGGTCAAATCTTAAAGAATGGATGACAGGCGAAAAATGTGAAAAATAATTATTATTATAATTATACATAAATGTTGTGATATATATTTATGAATTAAATGGAAAAAAATCTTCAAATGTTTGATTATTCATGTGAATTGTATGCACTTGCTAGTAAATTTGTAATTTTTATATTAAAATTCCCCTTATTTAAAATATATGTTAACCCTTATGCACTGCCAAGGATAAATTTGATTCAGGTATATGCATTTTCGAAGGCTCGGCAATGTTCGGAAAGATGATGCTTGAGACCAACGAATTGCACGTTTATTAAATTTATGAAGGAGACCATCTGACGTGCCAAGAATGATCACTCATGCAGACTTCATCGTGGTTTATATACGCACTTGCAGTTATGTTGGGTTATGGAATACCCCGGTACAAGTATGTTTAAGTTTGTATGATTAAATTGCATGAAATATATACAATATTTATATGTTTCATATTGTTTTTTGTATTTTTGAATAAACTTAAACGCTTTGACAGAATTTCAAGCAAAATGACATTTTCTTAAAAATAAATTATAGTTTATAACATGAAAATCATATCATTATAATTTTCTCAGGAGTATTCTCACGAGTTTTATTACAGTATAACAAACAGAATTATCTGAAATGGTTAAAAGAGACACGTTTGATTACGGATGTAGTATTTTTTACTTTGGTACAGTACAATAATTGTGAAAATTTACAGAGTAAATTTGACTTTAATAAAATAACTTGAAATCTTGTATTATTTTAATAAACAAACTTATAAAGCATCACATTAATTGATAATGTGGAATGGGATGAATTTATTTTATAATAAACTTGAAAAAAT
>JABFQD010005450.1:0-10696 GCA_022817045.1 Psix sp. ZL-2020
TAAATAAATATGTAGGATAGTTTTTCGATGGCACAAATAATGACGCTTTTTTAATTCTGATAAATCCACAAATATTATCACGAGAAATAAATTAAATAGATAAAATACAAATAATACACATTTATTATTACTCGATCTACCACTTTAATTTATTGTAATTAAATTCCTCGTTCGTTTTATTGAGCATAAATCGCAAAAATGCAAAAATGTATAGGACTGTTAATTAAAAAATTACCCACTATTGGTGTGGCTTTTTATACATATTAAAAAAATAGTCCATTTTATGACAATTCCTACAATTAACATCATCGTCGTTAATTATAAGTTACATTATTTTTTTCATTCATCGTTAAACAGAAAGTCTAAATGCAATACATCTCTATGAGATACATTCTGAAAATCTTGATATAGGACAAAAATGATTACACTACTTCGAAGTGTTATTAAAAATTGTAGATATACTATGTTTATTAGGGGACTACTAGTTTGCATAATGTCACCGAAAGTCATTCATGTTAAAATTAAGCATCTCTTACAAATATTTGTTTATAAAAATAAAAAAAAACTTTTAATTATTTCTTTTATTATTTTCATCCATTAAAATATTAGGCTGCTATAAAATAAAATTACAAATTTAAAATATATTTTTAATAAGTTTATATAAACAAGATGACAACAAACTTAGCATGGAGGTGTAATAAAATAAAGATACAAAAGTATCACTGATCAAAGAACAATTATTTATAATGGAATTCCAGAATTATTTTGTCACATTAGAAGAGATGCTTAACTAACATTCAGTATTAGAACATTTTCGCAACATCATTTCATAAGACAAATGATCTCGTCGTGCCTTTGGAATACATTCGTTTAAATATATTTTTGTGGAACATTAATAAGAACTCCATTTTAAGGAAACTAACACAGGCTTGTTTGACTTGAACTTGATTATTTATGGATCATCAGAATAAACATATTGCAACTTTCAATCAAAGTTGACGTCAAACCATAAACACTGTTTGTTTTTCCAAACGGACGTTTCAACATGAAAAATATTCAAGTTTTAAAGTCAATTAAGCGATAGTTTTTCTTGGATTAATTTATACGCTCAAAATATTTGTATCCTATTTGACTTAATCTACTAGTTTTAAGTAATTGGCATTTCGAATTCCTCTATTCGGAATTAATTACCTACGGTTACTATTAATCATTCTTAATCGCATCTTAAACTATAAAAATTGCGCCATCACAATGAAATTACAATCTTTTATTTGCTTGTTAAAAAAATAAATATTATCCCATTCGTTGGCACTTTGGGATAAACGACAACGGCTTTAGCCTCTGAAAAATATTGCGTCACTCATAAGAAATACTAGTTTCTTTTGTATTATCATTGTTCTTAAAAATCATAACCACAGTGAAGCCGATTGATTTAAAAATTGAATTTCAAAATTGTGAATTCTGAAGTGCGCTAAGTAATTGAGTCGACGTTTACTGGGAGAATTTGTGAGAGAGAACATAGGCTTTGAAGTAAATTTTGCATAATTACTTCATTGCAAATTACAATTATCTTTATTGGATTGACAAATAAAAACAATACGATGTATATATTTTTAACGATACAGAATCACAGTGTAAGTTTATAGAATTACATCTTTTAATATACAATTTAGACGTAAATGGTAATGTTGCTTAACAACGAACAAATCTCTCGGATGAATGTCAAAATATATACGTATGTATATACATATATATATATTCGACAGCTAAATATAAATAATAAATACAAAATGATACGCTTGAAACAGACGGACATAGCTTATCTTGATACCGGCTTACCATGCAATTAAATTAGTTTTATGTATGACTGACTTGTGGAGCTCCCATATTTTGTTTCATTAACGAGAGTAATAATTCTGAGTACTGTTGCATCATGTTTACTACTTTTCCCTGATCTTGACCTGCAAGTAACTCTTGAAATTTGGCGGTCGCTTCGTTGGTGCAGGTAACGTTACTATTATTTTCATCGGTACTACCAGACACGACTAATCGAAGTGTGCGCATTGCTTCGTTCACGGATGACTCAAGACCTCGAAGCATTGTATCTCGATCAATGGTCGCATTTTTCGCATCGCCGCTGTTGTCCATCGTTAATCTTTTATACAATTGCACGACATTATCCGCTGTTCGTGTTAGCTCGTCCGCAATGGATGAACACAGTTGTGACGATACTGAAAATTATTAACAAAATTATATAGTGATCATGGTGATATTTAAATATATTTTGATGTAATTGTAGAAATTGGAAAACCTAAAATCTGTAGTTAATTTAATCAAATTTATACACATTTTTCATTATAATTAAAATTGAATAATTTGAATATATTTGTATAATATGCTAATAATGGAAAGAATAATTCTACTTTTGAATAAAGATATATAAATTTGATCATTACAATAACGAAATGCATCACTTTTTCATTTCTAAATAACAAATCGGATAATGAATGCATCCATTGTAATCATAAACGATTGAAATTTAAGAAAAATGTACTAAATCATGCAGTGTATGTAATTTTCATAAAACTGTTTAAGATATTCTAATTTTTAACTAACATAAATAAGTATATATACAATTATAAGCTAATGGTTTTCGCAAAATTTACAACTATGATCCCTGACAGAATTCAATTTTACAATACATCTAACATATTAAAAATTACTTTTTGAATTTCAATTTATTGATTTTATTTTGAAAACAAATTTTCAAGTAGAAATTAAAATTCAATATTCTGTTAGGGATATTCATTATTTATTATGAGTAAGATCTATGCTATGTCAAATGAATGATTTTAGAGCGAAATTTCGCTTTGAAAAATCACTCTGTACAGTAATTAAATTTGTAGTGACGTTGCAGCGATAATAATTTGAAAAATTCATGAAATAAATGTAGTGATTATGATCAAAATCACTATTTTACTGAAATGTGAGAAAATATAAAATTTTGATTCTAAAAGAATCCAAACAATTTCCAAATATAGCTGTGATTGTTTATAAACAAAGCATTAAAAATGAAAGTTGAACAATTTGCTGTGGTAATTTGAAATGTCTAATTTGGTCCATAGCATGATCACTTACAAACTTCAAATTCATCGATATAGATTTGTTAAAATATTCATAGCGCAGCATTCTCAATAGACTAATTCATTTTACCTAATTTACTATCCACGTATGCTGCAAGGATCAAAATAAAATAAATAATTATTATACTCTCGAAAATATGAAAAATACAAATTCAAGATTTTTTCGTTGGATCATTTGTATTTATATATTCCACTAATAACACATGATAATGTTAGTTTTATATTAAACCAGTTTTATAAGTTTAGAAAATTCAACCTTTAATTATAAATTCACATCGAAGTTTCAATATTTACTTAGTGAAACAATTTACACTGTAAAATGTATAAGCTAATAATTATATCCTGAGTGCACATTTGAATAATATATGTATTATATTAGAAATTCAATATAATTTATAATTAAATTGCAGTGCTGTTATGTCTGATTTATATTACATGAGTCATGTAAAAAGATGTTTTTGTCACGTGTGAATTAAAAAAGCGTCTTTTAGATACATATTTTTGGAATGAAAAGAACCTTTTTCAGGCTGTTTCATTATCACTCTTTATACTGGGCGTTAAATATTTTTATTGTCCAGCTAGAGGGTAGAAATTAAATAGCCTTAAAAATCTCTTTTTTCTTAAAAAACATGAATTGAGATGATTTTTCAGTGTGACAAAAAAAGAAAAAAAATAGTACGTTACATGGTTAGAACAGCCATCATCTCACCGAGGTTCCCTCTCATTACCAACTTCACACTTACGGCTTTTCGAATTTTGGAACGTAATATATTATTTTTTGTACAAAAAATTTACTGAATAAATTACTTCAAAGATTCGACTTATTATAATGTAACTTACTTATTGTTTTATTTTTGAATTTTTATAAATGTTGTGCATAGCTCTAAATAAAATATACTATATGAAAATATGATTTACGATTTTGTACTTTGTTCTAAAGCATATTGTTAATTTTTGCAATTATTATACGTTTATGAATATATAATTTATATATGTATAAATAAACTTACATTCTGCACTTGCAACGTCAATTGTTCTATCAGTATCTTTGACGGGAAGCTCTTGTGGACTAGGATCAAGTTGATTGCGACTTCTGTTACTTGATCCAGAATTACCTGATCGACCGTTAGTAATTACTGCTGAATTTGTTCTTCTCGATGAATTCACAGGAACACTTAAACTGAAAAATAAATACGTTTTAATGCTAAAACCTTGAATATACCTTTATTGTGAATTGTTCTTTTTGATTCAAACATCAATTATTTTACAAATTTTCGATCAACTTACTTAGTCGCGGAATGATCAATGCTAATACTTCTAGACCTCTGAAGTAATGATGGTTTCCCGTTTCCATTTGAAGAGGTGTCTTCTGAGCTTGAATCTTCTTGATTTCCTACTTGACTTAGGTTAACTAAAAATAAATGCATATTTATTATACTAATTATAATTAATTTATTATAAAAAAATCAGTGACCAACCAATATTATCCATAAAATTTATAAAAATAAATTAATTTTAATGATATCTTAAAATAAGTTTTAGAAAATTATTTTATATTATTAATAAAAATAATAAAGTAATACTTACTACTAGAATAAGCTGATTGCAGTCCCCTTCTTCGGAGAACAGAAGGTAAATTTGAACTTGAAGAGTTGGCTTTGTTTTGATGATTGATTTTATTTTGCGAACTTATTGTAGGTCGCATCAAGGCGCTTATTCTACTATTTCCTGACTGATTATTCCAAGTTCGGTTGTTCGTAACTCCAGCATCTGATTCGGAATCACTTTGCTACAAATAAAAAAATTACAAAATCAATACTTCTAGTTTTAAACATACATGTAAATAATTTAATGTTCGTTCATTGGTTTCATTTTCATGACGATATAATATATACCTGATTAAGTACACCAACACTATTGCTACGGGTTATATGCGAAGAATGACTTTTTGAAGACGCATGTCTTGATTGTAAGCTTGGAATATTGCTACTAGCTCCGCGTGAATTGGCATTTGGATTTTTTGTAGTTACTTGACCTGAAACTTTATAATTGTTTAATCAGAAAATGTCTCTAATAAACAAGTAATACACGTTATACTAGAAGAATCTAAAACAACATTGTAGCAAAAAGAATGCGACACATGCTCATTAAATTTGATGCAAAATATGAATGCAAAATATGAATCTTAGTAATTTGAATGCAAGATTCTATGAAATTCAAAATCTGATAACGTTTCTATTAAATATAAATGTAATGATAAACCTTCTTTATTACAAATCAAAAATAAAAGTATCTTCATTGTTGTAATTTTATTAACGAAGACATAACAATAAATAATAAATTGTATGATTGCAATATGTACATTAATATAGATTAATTAATATTTCCAAGGTACTGTAAATGAAAAAAAAAATAAATGGAATTATAAAGGATACCTTGTACTGGACCATGCAGTAACCTGTTTGGTGGGTTGATGGATAGATCACTTAACGAACAGGCACGTCGCATGCCAGATCCTTCATCTTCACTATCGATAACTTTCGGCGTCATTCTTCCTTTACTATTGGCAACTGTTGACAACACACACTCATGCACTATACTACTTATTAAATAACAAGAAATACATACAAAACGAGTATAAAAGTTTGTGATGTATGGTTCACAAAATATATCTTCTTACTCAAGATATAATTTTGAAATGAAGACGATATAATGTAATGATAGATATATATATATATATGAAAAATAAAAATTACATCATAAGCACAAGCATGCAAGGAAGATGATTAAGAGATATAGGTCATTACTTGAAGAACTAAAGAAAAATCATGCGTAAGTTGCGTAACATGCCAAAATAATAACTTTTATCGAGGCACTTACTATGTTTGTAAAATGTTAAATTTATGTGTAAAAACAAAAGAATTGTTCTATAAAACTGAAAAGTAAATGCTGTCTGTAAAATGAAATTTTTATATTATAATTGATGCAAGCATATGATGAAGTACATTACTTAATATGTAAATTGAAGATTAATTAATCTATATTACTTCGAAATGTGATAGATGGCTATCAGTGTGCAACATTAATAATACCTAAACGTATGATAACGATATTTATGGTTTCTCTTGCTTTTATAATTTTGTATTGGAATTTTTATTATCCTAACAAAGTTATACATCTTACAATTTAATATTGATTTTGTAAATACATTAGTACTTATTTTTTCATTCATATAGAGTTCCACTGTTAAGATTCTTCGCAGTTAACAACAGATTTTTTGGCTAAAGAGAAACCAGTTCAGAAAGCATCCTTAAAACAAGTTTCAAAAACGTTACAAGTGTCTAAATTAAATTTCTTTTATATTTCAAATGACTTGTTTATTGTCTGAATTCATTTTTTATTTTCTGTTGTTTTTAGTAGTGACTTGTTTTAGGTTTGCCTCGGTTAAGACAATAGTTTTTAACCATTGCAACTAGCCAACAATTGAGTACCTGTAATATATTGTTTTGATGGTAAAATCGATTGGCTGATAGTCGGTAGAGTTCTTGTCCATTTCATCTGACTGTGACATCGAGAAGCTGGAGGCCACATACGTTTTGGCGAATTCGTACCACTCGAAAGCGGCGTAGAGGAGCTGCTCTCAAACATCGACTTATCCATATTAGACACATCAGCGCAATCGCTATCTTCTCCTCCAGAATGTCCTCTTAATTCACGCTTCATAACGGTATACTTGGTATCTCTCTCTGCTTCTAGTTTAGCGAAATGTTCTTGTTTGGATGTGCAACTAGCTAAATATTGTTCTCTTCTGACTAAATTTTCAAATTCTTGTGACAGCAATTTCACAGTACCTTCTATAGCTCGCGTCATTCTCATATCAACGCTTATATCTGTCTGTTTATTCAGCGAAGTGTTATTTTCCAAGGAATCAAAAAGTTCTTTGTTAGGAATTTTATTTTTTTGATTTTGTTGTTGTCCTTGAAGACTGTAAAATTGTTTCTCCTCTTCATAATTTTTCTGACTCGACCGCATCGTTCGCGAGTTATCATTCGGTCGTGTTGGAAGGGTCTGGTACTTTCGGTAGGCTTCGGTATCCAGAGCAGAGTTATTATCTGGGTCAACATTGCACTTATTCCAAGTAGGTCGAGCTCTATTTCTCATGCTCTGGGTTCTAGATGAAATTCTTTTAGGTTTCGGTGGTTTGTGCGCAACAAAGTCGTCCACTATTAACAATGATTGAGGGCCGCGAGACATCCTTGAATTGTTACTTCTACTACTCTCTTGCCCTTTAGGTAATCCGTCTGATTTTTTGTTCATATCATTAGCGCTGAATTCATAAAATATTCTTGAAGACTGAATCGTTCTTTCGGTTTCCGTATTTTGTATCATACTAAGACTTGTGTCTTGAAGAGATTTTGATCGAAATACTTGATTGGAAATATCGGCTTCTTCTTCAACTACACTGTCAAAATTTTCCGAACGTTGTCGTCTACGTTTATAATGTGAATCAAAAAGAATTTCTAATGGTGCCGATTTGACCATCGAATCGGAATCATCTGTTAAGACGCTCTCTGTACTTCTATGATCGGCATCTTCTCTCAATGGAAAAATTTGATAGTCTGATTCATCTGTCAGAATACTTTCTTGGCTTCTTCCTGATTGCATTTTACGACGTGACAGAAAGAAACTTGCACTGGAATGTCTGTCGTCTAAATTCTGCCCTGTTTCTAAAATGTTAGCGCTACATTTGGATAACGATTCAATTGACACATCAGAGAGTATGCTCTCTTGGGATCTTGTAAACGTTTTTTCGACGAAATGATGAGTGTTTAATTGATTTTTGTTTTCAATTCCAATGTTGATTTGGTAGTCACTGATGCATCTGCGAGGTGGATTCTTGAAATCACCCTCAAGGGAGTCGTCACTGAAATTTCCATTATCATCGTCATTGTCGTCCTCTGAATCATGACATTCGTTCATGGCTGGCAAGCTTTCGAAAGATTTTGCGATATTTTCAATTGCTTCTTCATTGTCGTTGAGACCGATAAAATAACTACACGAACGTCGTTTTTGGGCGAACTTCGCGAATCTACTCATATTGCGTTTACATTGTTCCTTGAGAACTTTGAGCTCTTCGCACACTGGCGACTCTGGAAGAGACTGATTAGCTTTGTTCAGCGACAGCTTGTACTTTTCAGTTTTTTTAAGGGTAAGGGTCAGTGGTCTATCGACACGTGGCTTTGCCTTGGTGACGATGCACGCGGTTGTTTGACTTTTGGACATTGTTACTTGATTTTCTTTTTGACCTTCAAGTTTGAATAAGGGATTCCCAACACCAGACAGATGATTGTTAGTAGATTGTGGATGTTTAAGCTTTGTTTTCGGGTTAATTATAGGTTTACAAGCGTTAGTTGGTTTTGCTATTAAGTCGGAGTGTTTTTTACCTGTGTTTAAACGAGTTTGCCGGTGATGTTTATCAGGTATGTGACTGCTCAGATCAGCTATACTTTGACTGGCTTTCAGAGAAGATCTATAACCAACCTGTTAGACAAGTAAAAGTTTCTTGAAAAAAATGTGTTAATTGTACAATTCTAAATCGAATGTTTTTGTACAATGTGAAAGTAAAAAATAATTACTATGTTTATGTTTGAAATGAAAAAGTATTAATGATGTTTTTTTAGTTTATTTCTTACACTTTGCAACTTGCGACGAGTTTCTTCAATTCTTCTCTGCAATTCTTCACGTTTTTTGGCAACTTCGGTATCTCCTCTCGTTTGTTTAGCAGCTTGAACGACAGCTGAATTTCGGCTTTTGTTCTCCAAACGATCATCTCCTCCGCTTAACCTTTATTTATTATTTATTATTAATTGTACATTATTTTAGATCTTTTGTTCGATATAGTTCGAAATAAAATTAAATTACCTTCCATGAAACTGAGAACTAATACTTGTTTTCTTTTTTCGATTTGTAGGTTCTTCTGCACCACTAAGTGATTCAAAAGCATTTTTCAAGAACTTTTCCCGATGATTTGCAAGTTGGTCATAACCCTCTAAACTGTTTTCTGAAAAAATAGATAAAGGATTCCGATCAGCGCTAGGAGTTGAAGCGCCACCTTCAGAATCAGAATCTTCTTGACTTCCAGATGCAGTCATTTCACTGGTTCTACCACTTTCTGTACTTCTTGGTTTTTTAGATCGTCTTTGAGATCTGTAAAAACAGTCGTTAATTAATTGCAAGACTTTATATTACAATAAAATAATTTATTACAGTGTATTTAGTTCGAGTATTTTTCTTACAAGATGATTTCTATTCGTCGTAAATTAAAGATAACCAAGTTCTATATTTTATTGACTTGTAAAGCTTTTCTATTCATAATATTATTTTTGTGGTATGCGAAATTAATGTAAATAATTTTGATCGTAGTTTCATAAAATTGCAAAGAAATTCGTACTTCCTGAGTTCTTCTACATCCATGGCATTAACAGTGAATTGATTAGATACTATATCTTCAGGAGCAGGATAATACATTAATCTATGATTCGACTTTTCAGATCCTGTTGTTCCATTTTCTCCTTCTGAATAGTCCTCGACATCGCCATCATGTTCAGTACTTTCATGATCCTGTGGAATATCATTACTTATTATAATTCTATTAATCCGAGAAACTATGTATTTATATGATATTTAATAGATAAATATTTAGTTTTATTATGATAAATTTGGTCATTCAATTACCTCGAATTTGAAACTTCCTAAGCTACTATCGTCAGTGTGATGCCTGCTTCTTGATATTCGAGTGATTTCAGATATATTACTATTTCGTGTAATAGTAACGGTAGTGCCAACCATCGACTAAAATAATCATGTAAATATATTAGCTCAAGCTAACGTTAAATAAATAATGATTTGAATATTTGAAATGCACTTTTAATCTGGACTAGTAGATTATTCAGCATTATTTATTGCTGTTATTATAATAACATTATTTATGCTATGATTAATAAATTTCATGTTTAACTTATTATTTTTGCAACAAAGTATAGTTTAGAATTAAACTTTCTCAAACTAATGAGTATTTTTTTTTCAATGATGTGATCATTATTATTGATTTAGTTTTATCCACACAAAAGAAATCGTACAACTTGATTAATGAAATAAAAAAATTGTAGTGGCAGTTAGTACCTGTTTAGCGTCATCGGTCAACTCTCTGTAATTATCTGTAAACGTTTGAATTTCACTCTCCTCCTCGTCCTACGAGAATTGTTAGTAATAATTAAATTGAAAAGCTTGTGCGTTAGAATTAAAGAATGAATTCAATGAACTATAGCAAATAAAAATTTCACAATTAGTTTCTGTCCATTCAAATAAATCGGTTATCAATTAACTATACAAATTGTTATAAAATATTAGAAGTTTCTCTTTGGACACAAATGATTAATTCATTTTCTTAAGTGCTTTTAACTCAAGTTCATAAATTAATTAAAATTATATAATAAATTCAAAGCAGTAAATTAAAATTCCTCGTTACAAATTTAAACATACTTCGAAGTATG
>JABFQD010005451.1:0-10696 GCA_022817045.1 Psix sp. ZL-2020
GACCTAGGACTTATATTTTTCAGCTATATAAACAAAAAAGTTATACGCGTTCAAAGTTGTCGAAGCCAGAATCGCACTAGTGTGCTAAACTCGCTGACAAAACTGAAGTGTGCTAACCACGGGTTAAGAAGCTTGAAGAAACTGGTTGACTTGTATTCAAGAATGACATACTTATTAAGTTGCATGAAAATCAGCATGCAATTTAGAAAAATAAATTCACTGACTCAGTACTGTATAATGTATTTTGATATATTCAGAAGGCTTTAGAGCTACCTTTATAGATATTTAGGAAGCGTTCAATTACTCCGTAATCAAAGCTATCATATCGGACCCCGGAAGGCATGGGATACTGTAGACCATATTAAGGTGAATAGTGCATATGCTTTATAATATTCTGTGAATGGAATGGACTTGTATTATCAGTTAAAGGTCAGTATAAGGAAGTTTTACCAGATGTTCTAACGGAAGGTTAGAAGCGTTGTGAAGCAAATTTCTGAATATAGCACTCAGGGAAGGTTTTGGAGTGAAGAAAAAATACATCCATAGCTGAAATCAACATATTGATAAACCAGACGATCTTAGATCTTGCGGTATCTCGGGAATTGAACAGGACAGCTCAAAGGTTGATTCACAATGGATAATGGGTAAAACATACAAAACCAAGACATATAAATTTGTTATAGTTTTCATAGTTATCTCAGGTATACCTTTGAAAAAGTTTGTTAGCATTCAGTAAAAAATTACGATTGAAATGGATGAATACTTCTTGCGTAATCTTATCACTCATTTTAGAACAAAAATGGTTTTGAGATAAATGCATCTGGGCATATATCAAACACTAAAAATGTATTTTTAATTGCAACCAACTTTCAATCTATTACGAAGCCATAAAGGATACCTTCTATTTTAAGAACTTCATTTTGAAACTTTTTGTTTTTTCTTCGATGCAAAACTACTGCTTAAGCAGTAGTGAGTGATACTGTTTAGCTCCAAAACGTAGGTTTTCAATTTAAAGCGTGTTGAACCTCGATAAAGAAAAAACAACCGAAGAAGTTTGATTTCGATAAAAAATTTTCAGGAAGAAAATTTCCACACTATATAGAAGCTATTCATACAACAACAAAAATCGAAGTTCTGAATCGAACAAACCGAGAAAACCACTTAAAATTTTTTCTTGCGTTGATAGGATCATGTTAGAAAGATATTAATAGTGACAGCATTAAGAATGGCCCCTTCCCCTATGTTAGGGGAGGGGTACAAATCATATACATACCCAAAATAGTTTTCGCTGACTATAAATTAAAATTGTATGAGTCCACTAATATTTTAAGAATGTTGTTAGATAGTGTTTCTACTATCCTGCATGAACATTTTTTTATAAGGAATTTGTATTTAAAATTATTACAGCATTTACCCATAATAGACAGCCACACTGATGTCTTTGAGAAATCCAGTTAATAAGTCCCAACTGGTAGATTCAGTCTGTCAGACACTGGGTATATGATAGGGAGGAAGAAAGGTGGATAGTGTCTCAGAAATTCAGGTGGGCCAAGGAACTCTTAGATGAGGATGTGAAAGACTGGCCCAAAGGAACGGCAAGCTTGAGCAGGGCTAAAGTCACAGATTACATAGGTCTACTGACGGGGCACTGCAATCTGAGATGCTATCTACATAAGCTAGACACGGGCACAGTGAACTGTGTAGATGATGTGGTATCATTAAGGAAACACCATACCACGTTATCTACGAATGTCCAGAAGCTCTGGACATTCGTAGAATCTTGATCAAAAAGGGTTTCGTGGACAACCTGCTGTGCTTCAACAAGATTTTCGGTGTCACGCGAACCTTTTAGTAATATTGGGAAATCAGAGATACAATGGCTGAAGATCAGTGTCCTTCTGCTCAAGTGCCCCAAATGATAATAATAATAATAAAATACTCATGACAGATTGAAAGCAACTACATATTAACAATGATATAATAAAATTCTTTTAACTGTGTGTGACCAAGAAAAAATCATGGAATGGTTAATATTGTCAGCAATACACAGACTGTTAAGTGGACAAGAAACCAATACTTATAGGTAAAGATTTCACTATCTCATTGTATTGGATGCACATGGTATTTTATTAATAAACTTTTTTAAACAAAAAAAAATATGAATAGCGAGTATAGGGTATTGTTATTGATGCGCCTGAAATAAGAAATAGCGAAAAAATATGAGCAATTATTTTTTCGCTATATCAAAAACAAAAAGTTAAAAATTGTCTTATCTATTTTTCATTATACTTCACGTTACAAATAATTTGCATTCACGCGAAATTGTACAAATTGCACTGAAACATGCGTTCTCATTCTTTTTAGTTCTATATGGAATATTCTAAGTGAAAAAATTGATTCCCAACGGTTTACTTTGCAGAAAAAGACTAATCATGTTAGACAAGAAGTAATGAGATGTAACGTGAATGTATCATTCTTAAAAGAGATTATGTTAAATTATAAAATTACATTATGCTATTACATTGGTATTTTATATGCTTTCTTACAAACTAATAAAATATCAAATTAAATGATGTGTTATGTAACGAAAATACCGGTCTACAAGTTATTCGAAGCCTCGGTAAGAGGACTAGTAAGGAGTAAGGAATATCGTGAGACCGACTTATTGAATTATTAAATGAAGTTTGATTTGATATATGATTTGTGGAATGTCAGAATATATACTTATTTTATATTACGAGTTGTAGGGAAGATCGACTGAAAACGGACATGTTTTGGACCCTAGAACTTCTCCATAATTTTTATTTCATGGAAACCTACACGAATGAAACATCGGAGTGTACCAACTCTGTTACCGAAAAGCTGGATCGCCAAAAATTTCGCCGTCGTCAGAGGCACAGGTACCGAATAGTTAAATAATCGCGCTTGTGACCAGAAAGTGTCACAGAGCGCTACTATCAACGTGTCCTTGATGATACGAAAAGCTTCAGGGGCAAAAAGACAGAGTTGGAAGGGAGAGAAATTTGGAAAAGCGACGAAAGCATGAGACACTCTTCCCCGAGCCTCCGAATAAGACGCAATGATGTCTACTTAATTATCGTGAGGTTATAAATTGAAATTTGGAGTGTCCGAGGAGTAAAGCCACTTCACGTTGAATTCGAAATCCTGAGGTTTAATTTTCGGTTTCTTTCTGAGGTTTTGTTGTAGAATTTGGTGACAAAGGCTTTATTATAGATTTTAATAATTTATAATTAATATTTAGTCTCACAGTTAATATAAGTTATTTATAAAGGATATTGTATAAAGACCCTAAATCCATATTTATATTAAAATTTGTTTTATATTTGTATTCTCTTTAATAAATAATAATTACTCCTATTAAAGTAAATTTTGTGTCGTACATTTTTATTTGTCTGGTTTATTGTAATTACCCCATGACGAAAGCAATTAGGAGGATCATTACTATCGACGAGATTAGCTAAATAAATAGTGAGAAGATTGTTAAACAATCTGGTGCCCAATAAATATTTAATTTGGTTACTTGGAATGAGTGATAAAATTTAATTTTATGTGTGAAGACAACAATTTAGTTTTTTTTTTAATAAATTAGACGGCTCCGATTTACGGACCTGAAATTTATTTATTGTGTTCAAAAATTTTAACTTGTCCGTAATTCCAAGTAAATAATCTTTGTTCTGAAAGTAAGTTTATTTACCAATTTTGTTGCGATAGAAATACAACGTTACATTTAATAAGGAAAATGATTTGCAACATTTTTTATATGTTCTTCTGGCAAAAATAAAGATTACTGGATTCAATATACATTTTAGCTTTTCCAGAAATACGTTATCACTGTGTACGATGTCTTCAGTTTAAATCGTATTCTTGCAAATGAGAGTCGTCATCATATTTTATCAAAAGATATTTGCTGTGCAATTCGATCAGAAACATATCGAAAACTACTTAAAATGTGTTGAGAGTTTCTAATAAAATCGATATCATGGTATATTAGATACGGCCCAAGAAGGTTTAATTTATATTGTTTTTTCTTTATTATATATTTTTAAATAAAACTTCAACTCCTCTTGGAGTTCTAAGATATTTTGGTAAAGGCTTGTAATCGGTTTGCTTTTTAAGAACGGTTATTGATCATGCAGTCTATATCGATTTTATTCATAATTTAGTTTTTATAGATGCATTTAGGTTTTCTAGAAGCCCTATAATGATGTCCTTGAAAGTTGTAATGCAGTTTACTTTTTAATAATCAATAAATGTTACATTTATTGATTAGAGAAGAACAAATTTGTTATGCTCACCAAAAATTGTCAGGCCTAAATTTATTTTTTATGCTAGACTGTTGGCTGAAATACGTTTTTGTATCTTTAACAATGAAATTCGATCCACTTTTCAAATTTCATATCGAAATGTATTGCGCAACATTATACTTTTCGATTATATAATTAGTAAGACGTTCACATGTTAGTTTATAAGTCTAGAGTTTTCTGTTCAAGTGAAAACAATTACAGATCATAAGCATATTTTGTTATCCAGCTCATTGATCTTTTGGAAATCACATGTCATATATCGTATACATTGTGTGTGTAAAACTTGAGAAATAATGATTACTAACAGTATTAATAGTTTTTACTACTTAACTTTTTATTATAGTCGTTGAGGAATTTTTTAGGGTAACGTGTAAAGGCTGTTTATAAACATTATTTCATTCACCTTTTGATGTGATCTGAAAAAAATTGTAGAAGGAGAATCTTCAAAGACATTGATTATGGACTTTTAGTAAGTAGTTTATAGGTAACCTTTGAAAGTTAATGTATTTTGTTTATCTGTTAAACTAATTTAATTATATATTAGAAATATTTATTTCTGTTTTCACAATATTTCATAATATGATTTCGTCATAAAATCCTTCAAAGAGTTTTTGAAAAAAAAAGTTTATCTCTAAAGGCCCAAAACGAAATTCGAATAAGATTTGTATTTGAGGACGGAAAAGTGAAGAAATTCTGCAGAAATATAATATTCACTTTTTCAATTGACAGAACTGGCTAATGATTATTGTTATAAAAAAGCAGCAAGATTTTTTTCACCCAATCATCAAAATTAAACAATATCAAGTTAGCAGTGTAAAAAATTCTTTTTTGCTGAACCTGAATGGTTAATATTATAATAAGTTTTTTTTTTAGTTTTTAAATAACAATATTTTAAGTAGTTTTGTTTTGCAAATGCTCACCACGAATCAATTATAGTTTTACTGCGAAATTTAAGTTTTTCTCCTGCAGTGCACAAATGAAAACTTAGTAACACAATACTAATAAATGCTGGTATTAACTCAGACATCTTAGATAAATTCGTATGATATAACTGAAGCTAAAAAACAATGATTATTTCTTTTATTTTGAGAAAAATAATGCTTATTTTGTACCAAAAATTAGTGGTAAAGCTACTTACTGTATACAGCATGACACTGAGAGATATAGTTAACATAAGAATCCCAATAAATATTTCTTCATTTAAATAATTCATAATTTTATTAGCAAATCTTAAAAATAAGAGAAAAATCTCATCTTAATAGAAAAGTATTTTAAGTTTTAAATAATATTGAATATAAAATTTCTTTTCTTTCTATTATGAAAAAGTTATAGATGATAATTAAGAATACGTACTGTTCCAAGCTATCCATGTAACTATCATATTATTTAAATGAAACAATAATAATAAAAAAGTTTAATGTTTATAAATTTTAAATCATTCGAAACATTTAAGATTCTTTCTTTACTGTTAGGGTAGCACATGTAGGCATTTCGAAATGTCTAATTAGAATTGCGATGTTATTAACATGTCGCGTCGTTACAGTACTAATTAGCTATTATATAGAATTACGTTATTATTATCATATATGCAATTCGCGGCTAGGCAGTACTCACAGCTTCCTAAGCTAATTTATCGTTATGACATTTAAATGACCTTTTTCCATAGAGGGCATAAAATAGATCTAGATCATGTTTCTCACAAACAAATATATGCCGCAAGTTCTTAAATTTCGTAAATTAGAAAATCGAACTTTGTATTTTAGCTCTATAGTTTCATTTATATGCAACGTTAGTCCATGTAATAGTAGGTTTTATTTTTTGTTCGAATGAAATGATAGAATTTCCAACATAATCCTACGCTCTTACTCTAATTCTTTTGGAGTTTTACTACTTTACTATCTGATTTGCGCGATATTTGATATTTTAATACACATCTCGCCTTTTTTATTCTTTTAGAAAAAACGTTAATAAATCCAATACCTAGAATCAATAAAATTTTTAAACTAAATGATTGTCGCCCGATTTCTAACTCGTGTTATTCATTTAAGATTTTAAAACACATATTAAACTTTCGTTTTATCAGGTTTTTTATTAACATTGGAGTCTTCGACGTCATTTAATTAAGATTTCGCAAAAATTATTGTACGTAGGCAATTGTATTGTAACTTTTGGATGATGTGAAATCTGGTATTAAAAACAGAGTAATTACAATCGTTGTACTTTTTGACTTTTGAAGAGCTTTTGATTCAGTTCTTATGTTTTAAGTGAAATAAATTGCATGGTCAAATTGAATTTTTTAGTGGCTCAAATCTTATCAAAATAATCGTTCTCAGCCTGTGGGTCGTAACTATCTATTACATCTGAGGAAGAGACGGTGGATGCAGATATTCTACAAGGTTCAACTTTTGGTTTTTTCCATTTTTTATTTACGTAGATGATTTATGGCGCATATTAAAAATTTCTAAATACCTTTGTCACGCAGGAAATCTTTAAATTGTTTTGATAAGCCACACAATATCAGAAATTATTTCAATAAAACATTGACAGATATGTCAATACAATCGGTATTGACGGTAAACAATCTTAGAGTATTCCCATATGTCATATTAATACGATTATATGTCAAGTCATCCATATATTTATTATTATGTAAGTTTTTACTTAATTTAATTAATTTTGCAATTATTTTATTGATGGAATTAACACTTTTTTTTGTTTCATTCAGATATTCATTTTTGTCTGATATAACGGTTGTATTGCCATGATATTATAATAGAATAATTTCATTTAGTAGTACATGTAACTCATATCTATACGTAAAAAATAACATATGAACCAATTAAGCGCACAAAAAACTTAATCCAAAAATATATAATGCTGCTTGAAACATTATTTGTATTCTTGTTTTAAAGTTTATAATAATTATGATAATAGACTTTATACATGTAAGTTTAGATTTAATATTCAAATTACCTTTAAAGAGTTGTATTAAATAATATATAATTTTGCTGTACCTGAAATTACAATTGTACATATAAATTTCAGATCTGATGAGGAAATTATAAATAAAAAATTATAAAATTTGAAAAGTAAACTATAAAATATTTCTTTAGTTCCTACAATGGCAAATTTTATTTTTACACAAATAAATGAATGGGAACAAGACTAAAACTTTATACACGAATAATAGAGTTGTTTCTGATGCAACATTGATGTAAGCAGTTTCATTTTCATTATGAACATCACAGTCTTTAAGTTGATCGTAACAAAAAACAAAAAAGCAACAAACATATGATGATGTTTCTGAATTGATCGAAAAGTGTATTACATAATGTGTTATAATTTTAGAAAAGCTGTCAATATTTCAATGAGATATCTCATTTTCATGAATAATACCTTTTTCATGTCTCAGTTGTAAGTGATATTGTGAATATAAATCAACCACTAGTATGGTGCCTTATCTGAATTGATCATATGAATTTTATACTAAAAATTTATTGAAACTTAATGTGAAATAGTTGCAAGTATGGACGTAAGTTTTAAATAAAGTATAAACGAAATTACAATAAATTTTTTACATGATTGATAATTGAAGAAAGGAGCCACAATCCTCAATTATACGTTATATAAGAGGGGCCGTACAGTCAAGAAACGTCACATCATAATTCGGAACAAACTTTATTGTATCATACAATTAAATAATTACGGAGTAGATGTTCAGAATTTTATACGAGCAACAGAATCCGACATAAATAAAGTCAAAAGAATGAATGTGCTACCCAGTTTTAATATAATGAAGACAATATTTCAAACAACTATTAGCAGTGTGAGACAGAATTATTATAACGTACAATTCACTTTTTCAGGAGCTAAAATTTGATTGGTAATTACATCAATTAAAAGGTGGCAATAAACAATGAATTTCTATTCAATTTGTGTGAATCCTATAACCCCTGAATGCTGTAAATTGAACTCTTAACGTGTTATATAATTCGTGTTACACAATTTACATAAATTAAACTTTTTTAATTGTACCACAAATTTTAAAATTAAGTTCTTACGTACTTATAATATAAATTATTATATTGTAAATACATAATTTTGCCACTGAAGGAACGTTTTTATTTTTCAAATAACTATTGTTCATGACGTTTCGAAATTTTTATTATTTCATATTGGTTAAAATTGATAGAAAATTTTGGGTGATGAATATCAAATTTTACTTGTGATTCTTTATAATATAATAAATTAAATTTTTTATTGTGTTTCTGTGATTGTTTTTGATGATATTTTATTCCTTGTATAGATGTAATATATAAAAATTTTTCTATATGAACTGGATTAAAATGATTTATAATTATGTTTTGTATAAAATGAAATTTTTTGTCTAATAAATTAATTTTGAAATGTATATCATCTATTTCATAATTTAAAAGTTTTTTACTCAAGTTATTTATATCATTGTCGAATTGTGTTTTGGATTTATATCGTATTTTCTACATTTTGTTAAGAAAATAATTTGCTTGTTTAATTTAATACATTTAAAAACTAATCTTTGAAAATCTTTTAAAATATTTGTTAATTTAACTCCATAAAAATAATATGAAAATTGATGAAAGTCGGAAAATCGAAATATTTGTTGAGATGTTGGTGTGAAATATGGATGAATTCGTCTGTTCGATACTACTTTCAGACAAAAAATATCAATTAAAAAATATTAATTGAGTTGAAAACATATTACTAAATAATCTTTATCTGATAGAATTCATAAAACATTATATACAACAACGACTAAACGATTTGAAAAACCGAACAAAAAATAGTGTTAATTCTAATCTTATAATACTTCCATTGTACAATAGCATAAATCCACAATTTAAAAACTTATCCAAAAAAGCGAGGATACAAATTGTAAATAGTATTCCGTATAAATTAGATCAATTAATTAAACATGTAAAAGATAAATTAGACAAAAAACAAAAAACTGGTGTGGATTATAAAATTAAATGCAATTGTAAAAAGTCATATATTGGACAAACAAACAGAAATCTGGGAACGAGAATCAAAAAACATATTCATAACTTGAAAATAGATAAAGATACAGTAATCTCAGAACACTTAAAACATAATATTTCACACTAAATTGACTTTGATAATTTTGATATATTTTACAATGAAAATACAACATACAACAAAAAGAGAAATAGCCGAAATGCTTTACATTAAAAAACATGAACAACAAGTTATGAATTCCAAACAAGATTTACAACAACTTGATTAAAATTACCACAGACTTTTTGATTCAAAATATATGTGACTTTCGCGCCGATTTTCAACTCAAATTCAAATCAAAACAAAACTAACTAATTTCAATCAGTTCACCATGTGCCAAAAAATATATAAAAAATAACCATGTGAACCAACATAAAACATGGAAAACATAATTTAAAAATATATAAGAAATTATATATGTTATAAATATTTGTTAAAATTATGTTTTGTTTGTAAATATATAAAAATAGATTCTTACATGTAAGTTTAGACATTTGTACTATATACATTATAACCCCAAATTAATATTATTTATAAACTCAAATTGTAATATTTTTAGAAAATTTAATTGTAAAATTTTAAACATAAATTATTATAGATTCAACGAATGTACTAAGTTAAGTTCAATCTTAATTATTATGATGGTCTTGTCTGGATGATTTAAAAAAACATAATAGTGTCTCTGACGTGTTTAGACAACAATTTTCAAATCCGAACGAAGAATGTGAACATGGCTTACTATCGTTCCGTACCTCTCTTCAGCCTAATGAACTGATAGTTCTCCATCAATGGCAAGTCTAGGGAGTCATTTCCGATGGATAGGTTACCTTAAAAAACGGGACCTTCAAAATAAGATCGATCTTCAATTCTTAAGTTTGTTTAATCTAATAATTATTTAAAAGGTCTTGACCTGATTAATCTAAAAAATGTAGATGTTTATATAACAATATTTATTACAAAATGAACGATTATTGTTTTACTTGTAATACAGTGTCAGTAAACAATCTAGAGCCAATGCTAGAACGGTTATGAAACAACTTGTGATGTACCGGTCTAGCAGGCCGCGTAATTTCTCAAATCAACTGAGACACCACTTTTCACACGAGTCAATACATAGCGGGTACTATGAGCTCCGAATTAGTTATCGACTTCCCATTTTGTGAACATCTGTCGAATTCATCGACCTATCGTTTCAGAACCCACAGCATGGCGATGATTTTTTTTACTTTGAATATACGATTAGAATTCTAGCAACATACCATTCTTTCTATTGATAAAAACGTGAAAACTGTAATAACGGTTGTTTTCAACCCAGAGTG